>CM037856.1:125037-154417 GCA_021234595.1 Delia radicum
AAAGATTTAATGAGTTTTTTTGTTCACGTTAGAAAAGGTGTTTACTATAAGAACGTGGTGAAATTTTTATTCGGGAATCACCCAAATTACTAAAATATTGAAGAAATAGAAACATTTCTTATAAAAAAAATGTGTTCACGTTTTATAGCTATTGAACTTTGTTCACGTTTTGGAATAGTCAATGTAACAAAAGTATTCATGTTTCTGGGACGTTCATGTTACTGGATGTTCACGTTTCTGCGAGTCCACTGTACAACCCTTTTTTTTTGCAATAAGAAAAACGAAACATAAAAATCTAACTAAGATTTGTGTCTTTGTCTTTCGCTTTAGTCTGTCTACCTGCCTTATATTTGTTTGCAATATGACCACACTATAAACATTTGGTTTACAAATACACATTTACGGTCTTATGCAAAAAAAATACTGACGTTAACTTTAAAGTTCACGTTAGTTAACCGATACATTAAGCCTAACAAACGTTTGGTAGAAAATTGTATTCTAAAACAGTTTGTTAACTAATGTATGTTTTTAATGTTTATACTGGCAACACCATCATTCTCTCTTCTCTTTTTATAGTTAATGTTTCAAAAAAACGAATATTATTTCATTCGGGTAGTTAAGTATATATAAAAAACGTTTTATATTTTTGTAACTTAACGTGGGTTTGTTTATTTAAAATGATAATTATTGTTTTTACTACAAAAACAAACGAATGTTGAATGCATTAACAATAATGTAAAACATTTAACACGACACTTTTTGCTAGGATTGATACCAATTATTCGAACAACGAGCTTTGTTTACTTTTGTTGATTGTATGCACATCACTATCAAAATTTGTTTGTTTATGATAGTTTATTTGGTGAATTAAGTTCAATTTTATAAATAAAAATGGAAAAAGAGGATTGTAAACGAGCACGATCCGAAAATTGGGTTGAGGAAGATAAAGTAAGTATATTTTTTTATTAATTAAATGGGATTTTATTAAAATAAATTATATAATTTAGATGTTGCTGAAGGAACTGATTAAAAAAAGGGTTAGTATTTTAGAAAACAAAAATACAGATTTAAATACCAACCATTCCAAAAGAAACGCTTGGATGGATGTGGCAGACAGGTATGTACTTATAAATATTTCTTATTTCTACACAAATGAAATCTTTTCTTTTTTAGCTTTAACAGCTTATGTACAGGGAGCCGTCGCACAATTACACAGCTCAAAAACCAGTGGATATCCACAAAAATTGCTGCGAAGAAGCAGGTATCGGAGCGCCGAAAACTGATTAAGAAAACTGGTGGTGGTTCTGTACCTGCGGAAGAACCTGTAAGCAGCGAAGATATAATGGCGTGGCTGCCGAACGAATTTGTGGTTGATGTTAACGAATTCGATTCTGATTCAGTTACCCAGCAAGTAAGTGAATCAATGACTGCTGATAATTGTCAATCGAAGATCGACCCAAAAAAAACTACAAAAGAAAACGTTGCTGAAGATGAAATGGAGAAAGATAATGAAAATCTAATCAACGTCACACCTGTCATTAGGAAGGTTTGTATATGAATACGTAGTTGTATTTTAATTTGTTTTTAAGAAATATGTATGCATATAATTGTGTAAATGAATATTTTATTAGAAAACGCCTGCGAAAACTCAAACAGAGCACCATATGAAGAATATGGTGGAATTTGAAATAAAATGCAAGGATGAGTTGCATAAACGTCAACTACTGGTTGAGGAGGCAAAGCTAGAAGTTCAGAAACGCAAACTAAGGAACCTCGATTTAGAGTATGAATTCACGCAAGAAAAAATGAAGCACTATAAGCAAAATTTCGGTGGTACGTATGCATGTACAATATTTGCAGAAAAAATAAATACCATATAACAATAAATATATTTCTGTTATTTATTAATAAGATAAATATTTATGTACCTGTTAAGTTTTATATACACGTAATATGTATATAAGTATGTATATTTATCTTTACTAAATCATATCTCTTTTATTTTTTTTTTACAGAAATGTAATAATATAGTACATACGAAAGGAATAGCCGATTTTTACTTTGCTGTAATAACATATGTATTTAAGTCTGAATTATTTTTAGTTTTTTTTTTTAATTTTTACTTCCTGTTTCACTAAATGCAAAAGAACTTTTTCTTTCGCACAACTACATTTAAAACAAAAACAAATTAAAAAAAAATATTGCTTTTGTTTTAAATGTATTTTTGCGAGAGAAAGCGTTCTTTCGACATCGTGTAATTGGTAGTTAGTTTAAGTTTTTTACTTAATTTTTAATTATTTTTGTTATGTTTAAAAAAGAACTGAACTATGTACTTGTATTTTTATTTGAATTGTTAGTATTTGAATTGTTGCCTTTTTTGTTATAAACAAAATACAAAATAAAACATGTACATACGTTTATAGTAAAACAATAAAAAAATTTTTTTATTTGTCCGTTAAATTACATTCAAAAATTCCTTTCAATAAATGATTTAAGGATAATTCTTTCTGTTCTTCCAACGTTTTCTCTTTCTGCTTCGAACGCTTCTATTTGCATTGAATCATCTGCTCTAAAGTCAGCTAGAAAATTCAATAAAGATGCAATTTTAAGAAACTATTTATTATTGTTAAGATCAAAGAATGATAAAATAAAACTTACATGGAGAAATGTCGTTTGCTTCTATTGCAATGTTATGCAAAACAGCTAAAGCTACAACTAACACTTTTGCGTTTGGAAAGCTAATGGTCATTCCGTCAAGCAAGCATCGAAATCTTTGCTTCCAAACACCAAAGCATCTTTCAACTGTATTTCTGGTTGCGATGTGAGCAGTATTGTAATTCACCTCTTTGTTATTTTGAGGGCGAAGTAGAGGTGTAAATAAATATGGCATTAATTTGTACCCAGAATCGCCAAGCAAACGACCTTTAAATTCACCGTTATCGAAGCGCTCTTTAATAGAAGATTCATTGAAAATTCTACAGTCGTGCGTGCTACCCCTCCATCTTGCCACAATGTCTAAAATTTTCAGTCGAGAGTCACAAACAACATTCAAGAGAAATTTTATAAAATCGTACCAAAATAGTTTAGACCTTGAATTACCTGTACATTGAGCGAATAAAATCCTTTTCTGTTAATATAATACTGCGCAGCATCACCACCAGTTTTTTTAATTTTTATGTGGCAGCCGTCAATGGCGCCAATTACACCTGGAAAGTTGCGAATCGCTTTAAAGCCTTGTGCCAATCTTACTTCTTCTTCGGCAGATGACGGCATCTTAATAATGTCTTTAGCATGCTTTGCTAGTGCACGAGAAACTTTGGCACAAATTCTACTTACTGTGCTTTGTGCCAGACCATGAAGATCACCAGCATCATCTTGACACTAAAAATTAAGCAGTAAGTGTGTGTTTATTTTATTGTCTTTTACTTACTTCCCTCCGGCCCCAGCAACGTAAAGCCACTAAAACTTGTAGTTCTGAAGATGTTCCACAGCCTCTGCGATTTACTTCAATGTCTGCTTTAACTAGCGTTATAATTTTTTAACAGTTGCTTTGCTAAAACGATATTTTGTTTTAAATTGGTCATCTGGAAGGGAGAAGCCATCAAACCTTGTCTTGTAATTCCTTGCCCGATAATATTCCGAAATTTTAATAATACGTTCTAAGTAAAATATTTGAAAATGAAAACTAGTTTTCCAATAAGAATCTAAATTAATTTTACCAATTCTGCTCGCAAAGTTCAAAACTTCCATTTTTTTTATTAATAAACACAATTTTTTATTTTATTCACAACAATTTTCTTCACAAAATGTAAACAAATGGAATAAAAAATTCAAATGTCATTTTAAAGTACGGGGTAACGTACTTTAAAATTTTAAAGTTAACATAGGATTTACCAAACGTTTGTTAAGCTAATAATCGTTTTTGGATGATACTTTAAGGAATTTTGCTTAACAGTGAGTTTAACAAACAGTTAAGTTTTTTTTGCATAAGACCGTTAATCTTTATTAAATTAAATATTTTATTTTGTCTTTTATTTAATAAATAGAAAATTACTTTCACAAGCCGGTGACAACGCAAAATTTAAGTTGTTTCAATCCACAATTTTCTTTTACGTCTGAAAAGCAGATACAAAAATCTTTCATGTTTGATTTTTTTATATGTCTTACTAGAGTTGTACTTTTTAGTATAATTTTCCTAGTCAATACTACATCTTGCCATGAAGCGACATCTAATTCATTCATTAATGTGCTAATCAGCAATATTTTTTTAGAAACATAAATTAGTAAAACATTAGTATAATATTAGTAAAACATTAGTTCAAAGCAGTCAAGTGCTGAATATGTATAACTAAAATTTTAGCTGAAAACATAATTTTAGCAAAATATTTGCTGAAAAATAGTATATCTGATTTACAAAACGTTTTACTAACTTATTTTTTTGAGTGTAATAAAAGTTTAAAATATTCGGTCTGGCACCACTATGATTTGTAAATCCGTAAAACACTAGAATTGACACACGTAAGTATAGGCGAACGATGGCTTTCGAAGTAGAGAAACCCAAATTGATTCCAATTCGAGTGAATAGCTTTCGTTCGACTACACTCCAAAAAATAAGTTAGAAAAACGTCTTGTAAATCAGGTATACTATTTTTTAGCAAATTTTTTTGCTAAAATCGTGTTTTCAGCTAAATTTTTGTTATACTTATTCAGCACTTAACTGTTTTATACTAATGCTTTACTAATATACTAATGTTTTACTAATTAATTTTGCTAAAAAAAAAAATTGTGCTGATAAGCACATTAATAGTGTGGACGACAACCAGATTGAAAGATATACGCAGAATGAAGTAGATGTCGCGGCATGTCAAGATGTAGTAGAGAAGAGGAAAATGATACTAAACAGTACAACTCTAATAAGACATAGAAAAAAATCAACCATGGAAGACTTTTGTATCTCTTTTTCATACATAAAACAAAATTGAGGATTAAAACAACTTAAATTTTGCGTTGTCACCGGCTTGTGAAAATAATTGTCTATTAAAAAAATAAAAGACAAAAGAAAATATTTAAATTTAATATGTATTTCTATAAAAAATGTTAATAGATTAACAATCTAGTGTGGTCAAATTGCAAACAAACACATACAGACATGTAGACAGATTAAAGCGAAAGACAAAGACACACATCTTAGGTAGATTTTTATGGTTCCTTTTTCTTATTGCAAAAAAAGGGTTGTCTTTTTCGTTTCGTTTGTTTTTGTTTATTTTTTCGTTTCTATAATTATCTTCGGCAGTTGCGTTCTTTAAAAGAAAGCATCATTTAGACAACGATTTTTTTTTTTTTTTTTTTTTTCAATTCAAGTTTTATTAAAATTAAAATTTTTTAATAGACATTTTTATCTTAGGTCTAATCCCACGAAGCCATTTGGCTTGTCTGCAGGATGTGAAATAAAATAAATAAATGCATTTAATAAATTAAGATATTAAAATTTTTCATGAATAAGATTTTTAAATATGTTAAATATGTTGCTCTCATTGCGAGGATATAAAATGTTTTTTTAGAATTTGTTTTTTGTTTAAATTGTTTATGTTTAGAAGATTAGCAGGCAGTTCATTAAAAATTGAGGGCAAGGCGACGCCTAAGCAGTTTTTTCCATAATTATTACGATAACTATCAACCTTAATCTGCCTTCAGCACGGCGTCTGGTGTTATGGCAGTGATCGATGACCTTTAGAAAACGGGTGTCTTCATAGAACTCGTTTATCAGAGTTATGCGGTATATACTGTTGACGTTAAGCAGTTGTAGCTCACTTGCGATGCTTTTGTTATTGCAGTTGTTGCTGGGAGCGTTGTTGTTTTGCCTGTTGTTGTTGACTGATATGTTGTTGTTCCTTGGTATGTTGTTGTTCCTTGGTATGTTGTTGGTTCTTAGTGTGTAGTTGTTGTTTGGTATTATGCTGTTGCGCATATTATTGTTGGGTATGTTGTTGTTGGGTATGTTGTTGTTGGGTATGTTGTTGGGTATGTTGTTGTTAAGCATGTTGTTGGGGCTTAGTATGCTGTTGCTTTGTGTGGTATCGTTGCGTTGTAAGGTGTTGTTGTGTGTTATGTTTGTGTTGTTGAGCATGTTGTTGTTGGGCATATTGTTGTTCGGCACATTGTTGTTTTGCACGTTGTTGTTGGAGACATTATTGTTTAGTGTGTTGCCGTCGGAGATATTGTGGTATATCATGTTGTAGTTTAGCGTGTTGTTGCGTTGCCTATTCTTTAACAAGATTTTAAGTATTTGGTTCTGTGTTTGCTGAAGCGATCGACAGTATGTTGCACTCCCCCATGATGTGATTCCATGTCTTATGTAGGACTCGGCAAGAGAGAAATACGCTTGTTTAAGTACATGGAAAGTAGAGCAGTTACTCAGATGGAATAAACTATACGCAGTTTTACGGAGTTTTTTGCAAAGATATTGCACGTGGGTAAGCCATTTAAAACTTTGATCTACAAATACTCCAAGGTATTTATAAGTTTTTACATTTTCGATGAATGTTGAACAATGATCATTATCAACTGGGTTATTGTTTGGTGAATTATGTAGACATTGATTGTCGTGAAATTTAATGTTAATGGTTGTGTCTATCAGATGATTTGGTTTTATGTGCATAAGTTTGGTCTTGCTAGCATTTATTACTAAACAATTATCATGGCACCACTTAGTTACAATGTTCAGTTGATGTTGCATAATGTCACTAGCAGTTTTGACGCATTTATTAGCAACTACAATTGCTGTGTCATCAGCATATGCAAAAGTAGTGCTTTTTGTCAGTAAGTTCATCATTTCATTCGCGTAGATAATATATAAAATCGGCCCTAGTTTTGACCCTTGCGGTACACCAAAGCTTGAAGGTATTTTTTCGCTTAGTGTGTTACTGATTTTAACGCTATATTTTCTGCAATCCAAATAATTTTTAAACCAATTTAAACTGTTTCCTCGTATTCCACTTCGTTCAAGAATCTTTATTAAGTTGTTGTGCGACAAAGTGTCAAACGCTTTACTAAAATCAATAAATAGTACTAAGCAATGAATGTTTTTACTTAAGCGGCTATTTATATAGTTAGAAAAGTTTGATGTAAGTAGTTGAAAGAAAATTTTTGTTATGGTATATATATTTATTTCTATATATTTTCAGATATTAGTAGCGATTCCTATTCTCACTTTCACCATTCACCTCAATTTTCGAATCTCATTATTTCCCGAGTGTTAATTATTAGTTCCATTTTGATTTCAGATTTATAAATATTTGTTTATTGTAAAGACGATTGGACAATAAAAAATTTATAAACTTGTATTATTTGAGAGAAAATAAGGTTCGAAAACTGAGGTGAATGGTGAAAGTGAGAATAGGAATCGCTATCATTAAATTAATTCATGTCGTCAATGTGGGAAAATGAAAATTTTTATATTTCGTAATTATTGTAAATTATTTTTAAAAGAATCACAAAAATATGTTTTATGATTTTCAGCAAATATATTAACTAAATTACATTTTTTTTACAATTTTTTGCGTTTTTTTCAGTCTACTAAAATTCAGCAAAAAATTTATTAATTTTTACCAAGGCTTTTTTATTTCTAATCTACTAAGTGTTAGCAAAACTTTTGCTGAATCTACTAATTTTGTTGCTAAAAATCAGCTCGCTGATTTTCAGCAAAAGATTTTGCTGAAATTAGCAATTTTTTTGCTAGCACCCTCCTGACTAAAATTTTCCTGACTCAGCAAAATTTTTTGCTGACTTTACAAACTTTTTTTTTTGAATGTAGGTTTTCTTTCGAGATCGAGGAACAGACCATAAATAAAAATAACAAAAAAATACATTAAAAACCAAGGCATATACTATTTAATCTATAATAGGTAAGTAATGACATAGACAAAAATTAATAGTATCAAATTAAATCTAAGATTTAATAAACTCGTTCTGAATTCTTATTTTCTTTTCTCATATTATCTAGAACATCCATATTTAATGGACTACTGCGGTATTTATTACCATAAGCAAGGTGTAAGTAATTTTCCATAAATCTAATTCGGGCATGAAGTGGAGAAATTCCATAAGTAGAAGGCCTTGAACCCCATCCTGTTTCAATAAGCGCCTTTCTTAATTGATCGAACTTATTTCATATTAAGACTAAGCGCCAACGCATCTTCGTCCGTGAACTCAGTATCCGATTTTGGAGTTGCAATACTTTCTATCATTCGTGTTAGTCTTTTTGGAGAGGCACTAGGCAGGACATCCACAATTTTGGCATATTCTTTCGGCAGTGTTTTGTTTGCTTAGCTGAATGATTGCTCATAAGTTGGTCTTGCCTTTTCTTTCGCGTGCTTGGTTGTGCCAATCTTGATTGTTCTTGTTGAATTTGGATAATGCGTTCCTGCATTCAAGCATTTTTCTTTCGTATCCTTTAAAAAAAGTTCTATTTTGGTGTCAGCATCCTGATGTAGCTTAAGAGCATATGTATGATCAATGACATATACAAGTTGAGCAACCTTCTCTTTTAGAGTTACGGCACCCGTTATATGTTGCCCAATAGCTTACAGAGCTAATAATATTTTAAAGTTATCTCCATTATAGCAAAGGATTAACTGATGTCGATTGTAATCTTCGTGGCTTCATATATACGATATAAAATATTTTATTAATTAATAATCATATAATTAAATTTATACTATTACCCTAACCGAGCACTGGCTTTCGGCGCGTTGTAGCGAAAACAGACCAGTGCCTCTGGTGGGAATCGAACCCACGACCCCCGCACTGATAAGTCAGCACGCTACCAACTAGCCTACCGGGGAGCACATAAAATAATTATGTATATATAGATAAAAAAACTCTATGTCCCTAATCCTCGCAATATTACATGTTTTATTGACAAAATCTTTTCAGATAAATTTGTTTCTGAATGAATGTATTTTTTCCAAAAAGGAATTGTGCGGTAAAAAAAAACAGGTAAAATAATATTTTTATGCATACACTTGCACTTGAACTTTCAAATGCAATATATTAACCTTTAGCAATACTAAAGATAGACTTATTATATATCAATGAATAGGTAAATACTTCCAATTGACGATTTTCGACCAATGCTGGGTGTAGAGTACATGTCCTGAAATAAATAAAGTTAAATTCACAGCCTTTCTTAAAATCCATTTTTTTTCGAAACGCTTAAAAAATAATAATTATTAGCAAATTTCCGAGAACATTTTCGGAGAAAAATGGCAATTTTTAAAAGCTTTTAAAACATTGATTTTGAGCATTTTTCACCCCTAAGCTATTTAAGATAATTTAAAAATCTTTTTTGAAGTTCATTTCTGAATATGTTAGTAATCTTACAAGTTTAAATTTTTTTTTATTTGGTAACAAAAAAGATAATGACCAAAAACAAAATAAAGTCGAAGCAAAAAATATCATTTTAATTTTTAACATCAAATATCTTTTTAGTTATAAGAAATATCTTACCACCATACGAATGTTTTTTGTTTATCTTGTATTACGGAATAAATCCTTACAGACTATTAACATAAAAATTACAAAATTATTAATAAATATAAGTACAATATTTTATTTTTTTTTTTAAATAGAAGAATTTAGAAACAAAATGATGTTGCGTTTAATAATATTAACATTTGAAGAAAAATCTAACAAATTATAACCCCTCCAATGTTTATGTAGATTGTTTTATACTTATTGCCGCTTTTTTGAAAACACACCACTGTGCGCTGAAGCGATAAACTTGAAATTTGGAAAGTGGGTTTCTGATTCAGTGCAGACATTCGCTTAAATGGAATTTTTTGAAATTTCGACAGGGAGGGGCAAAAAGAGGAAAGTCTTCCATTGGCAGCCTGCACAAAACCCTTTGTCGGAAATCTTAAATGTGTTCCTGCCAATAGCTAACTCATTGCTATGAAACTTTTAATTTTCCACAGGATCGTATTAAAATAGGTTTTGGATAGAAATCTGAAATATTTAATGTGTGTTTCATCGAATAAGACCTAACTCATTGATATGGTACTTTTTTGAATTTTTCCCTGAATCGTTGCAAAAAGAGGTTTAAAGGGGTTTATCATTGACGGCCTGTCCAAAACCCAATTAGAAAGCTGAAATTTTGAATATATGTTTCTTCGAATAAGACGCAACTCAATGATATGGTACTTTTAAAAATAAAAAGGGTAAAAGTCTTCTCCTTGCCGGCATGCCCAAACCCATTTGACTAGAAAATTTAAAATATAGATTCTTTCGAATACGAACTTACTCACTGGCTTGAAACTTTTTGAGTTTCTATCCCAGAACATGCTAAAAAAAATAGGGGTTAAAAGGGGGAAAGTAACACCTCCCGCAGCCTGCCCAAACACTTTCGACTGGATATTTGCAATTTAAAATAGATAATCCTTTGAATATGACCTAACCCACTTATATAACAGTTTCTTGGTTTCTGGCCAGGGGGCTAATTCTAGCAGTCGTAAGCTATCGAGTTTCTTATTGAACGTTTGAAATTTTCTACTTCTGGGATTCTGTCATTCGATATTAATGTCTGTCAATTTCTAGTGATGGCATTCGAAATCGAGTGAGTGTTCGTTTTTTTTAAGAAATTACTTATTTTCCTTCATCTTATGCCAACTATAACAAAAATAAATTACAGACAACGGAGCGATTCTTGCCGAACTCATGGCAGAACATACTGATTTGGCCAAAGGAATTATGCCAAACTCTTCAAAAGAAAGAGCTACATCCAATAGACTTTGGGACAAGCTAACGCTCAAACTTAATGCTCAATGGCCACCGTACAAGATTAATAAAGTTTGGCGCAAGGTAAAATATGTAGAAAAGTGTTTTTTTTATATTAACTAATATTTTTTATTGTGTTTTGTAGGTTAGTAGTGGGGGAATGCGGTATTTGTAACGAAAAAGCAGCGCAGTCGGCACAGGCATGGGTTATTTGTAACGAAAAAGCAGCGGAGTCGGCACAGGCATGGGGTATTTGTAACGAAACGAATGGGGGTATTTGTAACAAGGGAAAAGGCATGGGGGTAACAAGGTGACATTTTTGGGATATAAAATTTGAAAATTGAAAAATAAAAATTGAAAATTTAAATTAAAAATTGAAAATTAAAAATTGAAAAATAAAAATAAAAATTGAAAATTAAAAATTGAAAAATAAAAATTAAAACTTAAAAATTGGAAATTGAAAAAATAAAAATTGAAAATTGAAAATAAAAATTGAAAAAATAAAAGTTAAAAATTGAAACTTGAAAAATAAAAATTAAAAATTGAAAAATAAAAATTAAAAATTGAAAAATAAAAATTAAAAATTGAAAATAAAAATTAAAAATTTAAAAAATAAAAATTAAAAATTGAAAATAAAAATTGAAAAATAAAAATTAAAATTGAAAATTAAAAATAAAAATTAAATTAGGGTCTTCTTATTTTTTTGGTTGTTGTTTTTTTTTTTTGGAATGTGATAAATTTTTATTTTTAAAAATTGTTTAAATAATTTAGAAATTAAGATGGTCCTTATTGATGGGAAGAAAAAATATCGATGGCTGTTTTGCAGTAAGAAACAAAATATTAATGATGGGTGTGAAAATATAAAGGAAAAATTTTAAATTTCTGTGTGTGAAAAAATGTTATTCTCTAAATATTGTTTTAATAAGATGGTTTTATTATTTTAGGTGTGGAGGATATTTTTTGGCTAGAAGCATGAAACAAGGGGCGGTCATATGTTTAGAACTCTTTAATCTACAATGTAAAATTTGTGTAGAGTTAGAAAGGATTGATTTTATTAAATTTTGTTTAAATTATTTTTTGTTTGTTTTTTAGTGTTAACATTATTTATTGTATTTATGTAAAAGGAGGAAAAGGGAAGGAAAATGATGGAAATAAAAATTTTAAAATGTTTGTTAAATGAAATAATAAGCGTAATATAAACTTCAAAAAGTAATATCCAAATTAGTATCTCCTACGACTTCAGATCGATTGATACATCAATTTTATAATTAGCAATTATTTAAATAGTTAACTAAAAACAAAAAGTGAAAAATTCTTGCCATAAAAATAAATAATTAAAATACGAACATATAAACTTCAAAAATTGATATCCAAATTAATATCTCCTACGACTTCAAATCGATTGATACATCAATTTTATAATTAGCAGTAATTTAAATAGTTAACATAAAAAAACAAAAAGTGAAAAATTCTTGTGTTAAAAATATATAATTAAAAAACGAATTACAACAGCAATGGAAGCCACCAATTGCAACATTTGTGGTATGACATTTGTCCAACAAGAGGCCTGGACCAATCACATTAAATTGCATTGTCCTGAATGTGGGAAGATGTTTTTGACTCTTTCAACACTGCGGGAGCATGAAAAGACCCACGCAGGCCCATCCTCAATATTTTGCAATTCTTGTAAGGAGTTCGTGAGCTCTACATCCCACGGATATCATTTAAGCACAACTAAACATCGCAATAATTGTGGTGTGGCAATAGCCAATAATAAGTTTGCTGTTACAAGCAGCGACTTTAAAGAACGGATCTAAGTTTATAAACATGTAAATGATCGTGAGGGAATACTATCTCGATTTTAAATATTTTATGACAACAAATAAGGCAAAAATTACCAAAAAAACACAATTTCCTCGAAATTTGCAAAAATTAAATCGTTGCCCTACCCAAGTGTGCCAGGGGATATTTTTAAATTTTTGTTTTTTTTGATCTCTAACATTTTTTAAACAAGTCACTGGAGTCCAAATCTCAATTTTTGCGATTTTGTTGAAGAATTTTTTTTAAATTTGAAATTGGAGATTTGAAAAACACCCCAAAATTTTGTAAGTTTTTGACATCACATTAGGACAGGTTAACGCCATCCAAAACAAAAAACTTCTTCTACATCCCACAAAAGTAAGTCCTTAAAGTAAAAAAAATATATTTCAGTAATCAATTTAAAAATATTTTAAAATGTGTGCTCGAATTTCTCGGTCAAGTAATAATTGCCACCTTAGTGGTCTGGGGCATTATTTATTACTGGGCTAGTTTTTAACCGATTTTGTGTTCTTATACCTTTTTAAAAACATAATTCTATCTTCATTTCGATTAATTTACCTTCTTGAGTAAAAACTTTTACGACATTTAAAAAATTTTACAAAAACTAAAAAAAAGTGACTTTTTTGCCTTGTATTCCGTTTTCTAAACTTTAGGGCTGAATGGGGTCGGGAAGGCATAGTCCAATTGAGCTAAAACTTTCACAATAGCATTTTTACACTAAATGACACAATCCTAGACCTGAGCACCTTCAAATATAAAAAAAAAAAATTTGCCCATATCCACTAAAACCACTCCAACCTATACAATATATAATTTCTTAGTATGTCCGAATTTTTGTATGTATGCCTATTCTTTCCGCAACTTTCTGAAGCCATCTGATGACATAGGAAGCTGAAATTTAGCATACTTAAAGTACTTTCTCTGCGGAAGATCGTAACTAAACCAGATTTTTGATTTTCGGTCTATGGGACCGACTTTTCAACTAGTATAACTATAAAGATCTGATTGAATAGATGTTTTTTTATAATATGGGGAACTTTGGGCCCCACTAGGCACGACTAGGCACCGTTGGACTGAGCTGAAAATTTAGGACATGATTTCTTACACCAAATCTCATACTTTAAGCAGCGCAAACAATTAAATTAAAAAAAAAAAAAATCCCATACAAGATGCGACCAGTCTAATGAATACATGAGATGTCCTCACCTCTAGTCACCATTACCATTTTTGATATATGGTGAATTGTTGCAATGATCATTTCAGTATTAATTATTTTTATGTAATCACATTTTAGCTCCATATTAAATTTATAAGTAATATGCTTATAAAGGGAGTCTTTAAGCAGTGTGGCCTCAAATTTTTAAAAATATTTGGACTAAATTAACCCTTAGATGCTCTTGCTGTCAAAAAGACCCATAATTGAAAAAACTTATTATGTATAAATTCTCGCAGTATCTTCTTTGACCTTAATGCGGCTCGGCAAGGGTTAACGTTGTTTAATATGTCCAAAACTTTTGGCACAGAATCTTCAAATATTGTGTTATTATATTTTACATCACGTTTATTAAAATTCGAAAGTAGTAAAAAAATCTTCAACGTTTTTTGTAAATTGAAATATATAAGTGTGGGGTCTCTTGGGGCCTCTGGTCCACATGGGTTAATGATGTCAAAAATTTTTTATTCTCAACCTTAAGTCATGAAAATAAACAAAAACAACAAACGGTACAAAAGTAGCTAATTTTCGATTTTAAATATTTTATGACAACAAATAAGGCAAAAATTACCAAAAAAACACAATTTCCTCGAAATTTGCAAAAATTAAATCGTTGCCCTACCCAAGTGTGCCAGGGGATATTTTTAAATTTTTTTTTTTTTGATCTCTAACATGTTTTAAACATGTCACTGGAGTCCAAATCTCAATTTTTGCGATTTTGTTGAAGAAATTTTTTTAAAATTTGAAATTGGAGATTTGAAAAACACCCCAAAAATTTTGTCCGTTTTTGACATCACATTAGGACAGGTTAACGCCATCCAAAACGCCATCTCACAAATTTGAGTCCTTTAAGTAAAAAAATATATTTCAGTAATCAATTTAAAATTTTTTTTAAAATGTGTGCTCGAATTTCTCGGTCAAGTAATAATTGCCACCTTAGTGGTCTGGGGCATTATTTATTACTGGGCTAGTTTTTAACCGATTTTGTGTTCTTATACCTTTTTAAAAACATAATTCTATCTTCATTTCGATTAATTTACCTTCTTGTGAAAAACTTTTCGACATTTAAAAAATTTTACAAAAACTAAAAAAAAGTGACTTTTTCGCCATGTATTCCGTTTTCTAAACTTTAGGGCTGAATGGGGTCGGGAAGGCATAGTCCGATTGAGCTAAAACTTTCACAATAGCATTTTTACACTAAATAACACAATCCTAGACCTGAGCACCTTCATATATCAAAAAAAAAATTTGCCCATATCCACTAAAACCACTCTAACCTATACAATATATAATTTCTTAGTATGTCCGAATTTTTGTATGTATGTCCTATTCTTTCCGCAACTTTCTGAAGCCATCTGATGACATAGGAAGCTGAAATTTGGCATACTTAAAGTACTTTCTCTGCGGAAGATCGTAACGAAACCAGATTTTTGATTTTCGGTCTATGGGACCGGCTTTTCAACTAGTATGACTATAAAGATCTGATTGAATAGATGTTTTTTTATAATATGGGGAACTTTGGGCCCCACTTGGCACTGACGGATTGAGCTAAAAAATTTGGACATGATTTCTTACACCAAACCTCATATTTTAAGCAGCGCAAGCAATCAAATTTCAAAAAAAATATAATTACGACCAGTCTAATATTCATGATATGCAAGTTGATGAAATATGCACTAAAATGTCTGAATTTCAAGAACGGGATAGTGGATGGACCCTCGCCACAATCAAAACTCTTGAAGTTAATATAAATCAAGCATCAATTATAAGAGGCTCACAATACATACCCTCACCAAAAATAATAGCAAAACGTGGTGGATGTATCAATATAAGGAACAATGATGTGTATTGCTTTAAATGGTGTTTGATAGCAGCACTTTTTTCTGAACGAGATTTACGCAGAGATGAAAAAGTAAAGTGTAATTCTTTTAATATATCTAATATTGCTGCTAGTAAAATAACTGTGGGATGTGTGGAGCTGAACTTCGATAATCTAGAATTTCCTCTAAAAGTAACGGATATTAAAAAATTCGAAAAACAAAATTCGATAAGTATTAATTTTTTTGGATTTGATGGTAATATAATCGTTGGACCATATCATCTGACGCTAGGGTTGCCATATTTGAAAAGTGAAAAAAAAGTACATTGATGAAAAAAACAGTACTTTTCAAACAAAAACAGTACATTTTTGTATTTATTGTTAACATAACTTTTACTTCAATACATCACATATTTACTTCAAATAAGTTAATACACCGAACCAAATAGCGTAGGTAAAATCAACAAAAAAATTTTTGTAGATCTTTAACGAAATTTTGTCAATTTTTTTTTAAGATTTAACAAATTTTAGTCAAATCAACAAAATTTCGTCAAGTTTACAACCTCTAAAAAAGTAAAATTGACTAAATTTATTCAAATTGACTAAATTTCGTCAAATTGGCTAAAATTATTAGTTTGGACGCCATTACTTTTTGCATTGGGCAGTAACATGAAAAAAATTGTGTTTACAAACATCCATTGCTTGAAAAGTAAATAAACCAAACTTATATATGTACAAAGAAACGAAGTGGAATTAATACAGGGAGATTCAAAAAATTTATATAAAAAACTATTGTACACACGAAAAAAAACATGGCTAAAAAAATATAGATTCTTTGTACACGCAAAAAAAACTTGTTTATATAAAAATATGTAAAATATACAAAAAAAACAGTACAAATCCAAAAAAAAACAGTACTTTTGCGTACTGTTTTATGTGTTGTGAATAAAACAGTACATTTTTCAAAAAACAGTACATGTACTGTTTAAAACAGTACGAATGGCAACCCTATCTGACGCGGGAGGAAAGAAGTGAGTGACAAAACTACCAATGTGCAAAAGTATGTAGCTTGTGCATATAGTTTTTTTTTTTTTTATTAATTAATAATCATATAATTACAAATTATATACTATTACCCTAACCGAGCACTAGCTACTATGGCCTTCGGCGCGTTGTAGCGAAAACAGACCAGTGCCTCTGGTGGGAATCGAACCCACAACCCCCGCACTGATAAGCCAGCACGCTACCAACTAGCCTACCGGGGCGCACGAGCATATAGTTATAATATTAAATGTAGTTATAATAATAGTCTGTCAAAATTTCATATTCATTTCGGTGAAGATTCGCCTTCATCATTTGTAGCAAATATTGTAAAAGATGCCAAAGAAATTTATAAAAATCATCTTAGTAAGATAGTAGACATGTCATTATCCTCTGAAGAAATTATTTAATTTAATTCAACTATAAATTGTCATATTTGTGGTGAAAAGTTAAATACAGATCCTAAAAATTATACAGTAAGAGATCACTGTCATATTAGTGGAAAATTTAGGGATGCAGCACACAATAATTGTAATATCAAATATAGAACCCCCAAATTTATACCAATTTTCTTCCATAATCTATCGGCCTACGACTCACATCTTTTTTTCAAAGAATTAAATAGCGTAGAAGGTGGTGCTATTAAAGTCATTCCTCTAAACAAGGAAGTTTATATTTCAATATCTTTAACCATTGATGTTGGAAATAAACAAAAGCTCGAACTTCGCTTTTTAGACTCATATAGATTTATGGCGTCAAGTATAGAAAGTCTAGCTAATAATTTACATGCTGGTGATTTGCATGAAGTTAGAGAATATTTTAGCGATAAAAATAAATTTAATTTAATTAAAAGAAAGGGGGTTTTTCCATATTCATACATGGATTCAATGGAAAGATTTAATGAGACCGAACTCCCTAGTCGAGATAAATTCTTTAATATTTTAAATAATTCAGAATGTTCATTAGAAGATTATGAACATGCAAACATGGTTTGGAATGAATTTAATTGTAAAAATCTTCAAGAATATACTATATTATATCTTAAAACTGATGTGCTTTTTCTTACGGATATTTTCGAAAACTTTAGAAAAGTTTGTAAGAGTGTGTATAAACTTGATCCATGTCATTATTATACTGCTCCAGCTCTTTCTTGGGATGCTATGCTAAAAATGACAAAAATTAAATTAGAACTCTTAACTGATGAAGAAATGTACAACTTCATATATGAGGGAATAAGAGGTTTACTAGTACAATGTTCACAGAGATATTCTAAGTCCAATAACAAGTACTTAGAAGATTATGATATTAGTAAGCCATCAGTGTTTTTAGCATATTTGGACGCCAATAATTTATATGGTTGGGCAATGTCTCAATATCTTCCGACTGGAGGGTTTGAATGTCAATCAAATAGCAAATGATTCACCCGTGGGATATATTTTAGAAGTAGATTTAGTATATCCCGATTCTATCCATGATGATCACAATGATTTAGCTTTTGCCCCCAAAAATAAGATAGTAGGCAATTCAAAGCATAAAAAGCTTATTGCTGATTTAGATAAAAAAATAAAGTATCATATAGATTATAGAAATCTCAAACAATGTCTTAGGTATGGACTTAAGTTGGAAAAATTCATAGAATTCTGCAGTACAAACAAGAAGCATGGTTAGAAAAATATATAGATTTAAACACTCAAAAGCGATCACAATCTACTACCGAATTTGAAAAAAATTTCTATAAACTTATGAACAATGCAGTTTATGGGAAAACTATGGAAAACGTTGAAAAACGTAGAGATGTTAGGATTGTAAAAGAGTGGGAAACTTCTAATAAAAATCACTTAGGGCTTCGAAGTCTGATTTCAAAACCAAACTTTGTAAGCGTGTCTAAATTTGCAGATAATCTTTATGCTGTAGAATTAAAGAAAATTAATATAGTTTATGATAAACCTATATATTTAGGTTTTGTTGTACTAGAACTTTCAAAATTGCATATGTATGAGTTCCATTATGGATACATGAAGAAAAATATGGGGAAAATATATCACTTAACTATATGGATACCGACTCCTTTATATATCCTATTAAAACAGATGACTTTTATGATGACATTCGAAACGATATTCATACCAAATTTGATACTTCAAATTTTCATCCCAATAATCCGTACAACTTACCAATAGTCAATAAAAAGGTATTAGGAATGATGAAGGATGAAAATAGTGGGAACATAATGATTGAATCCAAAATGTATGCCATTAAAACCATTGCCATACAAGAGGTTAAAAAGTCTAAAGGTGTAAAAAGTATGTGATAGACAAAGCCAGCATAACTGATTATAAGAGAGTCTTATTTGAACAAGAAAATATATCTGACAATATGGTTGTGATTAGATCTGATAAACATCAATTACATATGCTATCGATAAATAAGATTGTTTTAAGTTATAATGATGATAAACGAATTATTATGGATGATCAAATACATACAATTTCTAGGGGGCATTTTAGGTATGATGAGTCTAGAAAAAAATGTTTTGGTAATGCGAATAATAAATGTGGGGATGAAGGATGTGATAAGTGTGGTGAAAATAATGTTGATGATTGTGTTAATTCTAACGCTCAGATAATTGACAATGATAGGAAAAATTTAATGATGATATTTGACAATAATAATTTAAATGTTTATAATAATATTAGTGATATGTTTATGGAGATTGATAGTGATGATGATATATTTAGACATATTGATTTGGAAGATGTAAAAGAAAACATTGTATTAATTTTTAATTGTATTATAATTTTTATTTTATTTAGATTTAAATTAATTTTTTAAATATTTCTTATGTAATAGATGATATTTTGTAAAGATTTTAGAAAAAATTATGAAAATAACTGCGTTTCTCTTAAAGTGTTTGAGGAAAATTTAATTTTTCATGTTGACAAATACGACTATATGTTTTTGGCATATTGTCATTTATTTAAACAACTTTGCGTACTTGAGCAGTTAAAGGATTATATTCAATTAATCGATCATGGATGAGAATACAATAGGCAGACGTGTTTTCTGGAATATTACTGCTTGTCTCAAACTCAATTTTTATATCAATTGGACCGTTTGTAGTAGATTCATTTTGATGGCTCACATCAATGACAATAATAGGAGCATTGTTTTTAAATTCTTGACAATTCAGAATTGGTTGAGGTTCTTTCATGTAATAGTTTTGTTGAAGTCTCACATACATATCATAGAGAATAGCAAAGCGTACATTAGCAAATTTAATATTAATATCATCATAAGGATATGATTCTGAATTCAAGTGTACTTTGAGGTTGGTTAAATTGCAGTGAACAAATTTATTATCATTTTGGAATGCTATTACAGTAGTTTTGATTTAACTGCCTTTTACTTACGTGCACTTTTCACATAACTGCACAAAATTTTGGTTTCGTTGTTATTTTACAAAATTACGTATGCAATTGCCTTCATTAAGTGCACTGTGTATACCTGCGCATTTAAAATAAGTGCCTCATGTTTTTGGCAGTTGTACATTATTTTCATACAAAAGATCGCCGTTAGCTGCCTCTTATGTTTTGCTTACTTAGTTAGTTTGGTTAGTTAACGCTTGTACCTACATAAATTTGTATGTAAAAACCTTATAAAATTTTTTATGAATGTTTTTTTATTTTCGTTTTGTTGTTTTTTATATAAATTCTATTGTATGAAATTAACAATTAATAAAAATAAATTATATCATATCTGGTCTTTGCAGTTTTCAACAATTTAGTTTACCTGCACTTTAAGGACAGGTAACCAATTTGAGTTAGCAGCGCTTTTGGCTTACCTGCACAAAAATTCGTGCAGAAGTTGGTTGTGCAGCTAAGTCAAAACTACTGTAATGCAAAACGAGGACGTTCTCTGTTGGTAGCTAACTTTACATTCCAAATGTTAGTATTTCCAGTTGTTAGTTGAGGATTATAATGACCGTCCCAACTGCGAAATGCTATTGGTAAGTTTTCTCCGTTTTTTATCACTTTCATCATATTTAATTTACTAAAATCCGATAAGTGTACATGAGGAATTCTCCATGAAATATTTGTAATTTTTATTTTGGGGTTTTCAGTATTTACTGTTGAATACACCATACCTTCATCACTTTTACTACGCAGTAAAATTAATTCATGTTTAGATTTTAAAATTACTTTTTTGAAATCTTCAGCAAATACCAGTAAGACTTTTAGTGGAATATAAAAATTAAAGTGTTCATTTAGTACATCCAAATCCTCAGTTTTATTCCAACCAGCATTTTGCCTAATAGTACTATCCACAGGTGACAAGGAGACATAATTTTTGATTGTAGTTGAAAGACCTAGATGACGAGTTCGATCAATTTCAATACCATTGATCTCATACCGTATTTCATCAAACAAGTAAGCGACAAAATTATATTTTAAATGGCAATTTCTAGTAGTAGGTACTAATTTTGTATCGTTAGTATCTTCAACAGAACCCTCAACGTAAATAAAACTCTCACTAGGTAAAACATACAAGTCCTGATTTTGTATGGATATCCGTATTTCATCATTATTGTTAAATATGTGTGATAATCCTTTTTTATAATATTATCATCCGACAAGGGTTTATCCAATACATTTATTATTGAACTCATTATATTTTCAATTGCAGATTTAATGATTTGAGGAAATTTATATTTGCTTGTGTTAAGCTTTTTTTGGATAAATTTGTTTTTTATCTGATAATAAAGTTGATTTAACTGTTGACTGTGTTCTGGATGGTGGTTTATATTTATTAGAGTCATTATTATTATAAATTATCATTATATTTTTGGTCTTAAGTGAAGACGAATTGTTATTTCTTCTCCTCGAAAATTAATTAAATCCCCGTATTGATCAACTATCCGTACAGATATAGAACTTATCTCTCTGGAGTTCACTGGTAAATAAATTAGATTCTTCGGTATCTCATTGATTTTATATCCAGGTGGAACTTTAATTGCAAACTCGTGCAATGTATGTGCATGAGAATTGTTTATGTAGGTGTTGACTACAATATTGCATTCTATACGCAAGAGATTTACTTTAAAAATATTCACTGGCAAATCAGATAGGTGATACTCCTTAGGTTTTAAGATTTTTTTATTAAAACCTAACAATCGTCCTATTGAATTTTCTCCATTGAAAAATATTGGATCATCGGAAGTAAATATTTGAACTTGCATTGTATTATTATTCGCCTCTATATTAATAGCTTTTCCTACATTACGTTTCTCATATTCCTCTTTTATAAAATTAACAATATCTTTCAATTCATATGATCCAATGGGCACTTTAATAACATCATTACCAATTTGAATTAAATTGTTATAGTCATCAACATTTGGTATGCTGTTGTATGAATAAAAATCAATCAATGCACATTCATAGTCTTCATTTAAATTTATGCGGGGAAAATAATTTGCTGATAAATCAGATGATCTTCCGCTCAATGTTAATGTTATTGACATTTTGATAGTCAAATAGTGTGTGAAGTAAATAAAAACAAAAATATTTATTTTTGTAAGGGTTTTAAATCTTTTTATTTAATAAAATATATTTTTAGTACATTGATATATAATTCTTAAAAATTAACTTATTAGATATATTTATTTGAATGATTCTCATTTTTTGGCTTTATTGTCTTCCTTTTTACGTTGACATTTATCTTCTGTGTGATCACTACTGCCACAATAATTGCAATATTTCAATTTTTCATATTTTACTTCAGAGCTCTTGAAAAACTTATCCATTTTATTTTTTTTTTTCTTATGATGTGATCACCTATTAAGAGTTTCAATTAAAACTAATACAAGTATTCCTTTTATATTCAATTCTACAGAACTTAGTAATAATCTTATAATATTTCATTTTTATTAATCCAAGAATTGTGTTGATTTGAAAAACCTAACCATTTTACATATGATCTATCATCCTTTAGTTTTAAAATTTTTTCAACTAGATAGGTGTCTGAAAAGCGAGTCTTTAAAAGTTCTTCATCATAAAATCCACCTTCAATTTTATTTCCTTGATAATCCTCCAAAAAGTAATTTCTCACAGATTTAATTTTGAAAATTTCTGTTGTCCAATTAGGTGTATACCCCTTTTCAAAAATATGTTTGTATTTACTTATACGTACATAATCTCCAACATGGAACTTTGATATTTTATATATTTTTAGATGATTGTATACGGTGTTTAACAACATTTTCTCATTTTTAGAATTGACATCAATGGGTGCCATTTTAATTGTTCGATGAATTTTTTTATTGTATCGGTCAACTAATTCTTCATACAAGTCAATCCAATGATACGACCCATTGTAGCTAAATTCTTTTCACATCATTCCTTTTAAGGTTCTATTGAATCTCTCTACGATAGATGCCTTCATTACACTATACGTTGAGTAGTGATTTATATTATATTTTTGCACCAGCTTTTGAAAAAGCTTATTAAAAATTCTTTACCATCATCGGTATGTAAATTTTTTGGTATACGTCCTAATTTAAATATCGCTTCCATCGCTTTGGCAACATCTGTTGAAGTTTTTGATTTAAGAGGTGCAGCCCAAGCAAACTTTGAAAACGTATCAATAACTGTCGGTAGATATCGAAAGTCATTATTATACACTGAGTAATTCCCCATTTCAACCAGATCAGCCTGCCATAAATCATCTATACCTTTCATTACTACCCTACGACGTTGAAAATTTTTTCTAGCTTGTTTATGCAACTCTTTTACGAGAATTCGTTTCGTATTCATTATTGCTCTCTATAAGACTGTTTCTTTTATTTCTGTTGTTTTGTATGAAAATTTTTGATGGTGAGTCTTTTTGTTCCAAAATAGTTTGAATATATTTCCTCTCGTTTTGCTAGTAAATGATGTTAACGCTATCCACAATGAAATTAAGCACTTTGGCAGCATTTTATTTATTTTATATTAAATTTCTCATAATTGTAATTTTCAATATATATGACATCCAAACTTGTTGAATGTTATGTATGGATTATTTATTCAACTTGATCATCAACAGATTTTATACAATATCAGCTTCTCGTAATTCTTCAATAATTGAGACTATTTCGTTATTATGATTATTATTACCAGCTGTTTGTGATGCTATCAATAGACGAAGGCGATCAACCAACTCATTCGGATCATTTCAATATATATAATTTGATTTTTTTTAATTCAATTTCATTAGACCACTTCCAGTTTTATCATTTTTAAATAATTTACTTATAATGTTTTTATATTTGTATGCCTTGGTGCCTTTTACTTGAGCATCTGATTTAAAGTCTCTTTTATGAGCATTTGTTTGCATTAAAATCTTCTTGTAAATTGCCAATTCAGTTTTATCGTTATTCTTCGGTTTTAGGTAAAACATTAACTGATATAGGCCTGGTGTTAGGTGCCACATTTGGTTTCCTACTTCAATTTTATCTTCACTTAATTTTATATTGCTATTTCCAAATTTCCATTCTCCATTAGAATCTTTGTTCGGACCATATAGAGATAAATCTATCGGTTTTGTTGAAATATCAACATTATCACTATCCAGTATATCCCCTTGAGAATAGAAATCATCATCGTCATCATCATTTGTCTTATATAAAGAGTTTTGTATCTCATGTTTATCATCATTATTTACGTGCTCCTTCTTCGGGGTACTTGATTCGAATTTCATTGGTGGTTTGTTAAAGGTTATATTTGAATAATTAGCCATTTCATTTTTAATTTCATCTTTAATGATTTTTGAAAACACATTTTTATTTTTATTAATATCAATAAATTCTTTTAATGGTTCTGTTATGGGTTTAAATGTATCTTTGAGTTTTTTAGATGTGTTAAATTCTCCAGTTTTTAAGCTTTGAAATTTTCTTTTCAAAGCATTTCTCGTCTTTACTAACTCTTCCAACACTTTTTCCTCCATTTTCACGTTCAAATTATTTTCAACTCTTGCAGACGATTTGAATTATCAGATTAGGTATTTTTAGCTATTCTGATTTATCAGATTAGGTATTTTTAGCTGTTCTGATTTATCAGATTAGATATTTTTAGCTGTTCTGATTTATCAGATTAGGTATTTTAGCTGTTCTAGTCTTTTAGATGGTATGATATTAATAAACAGATGATTGTATAGAATTCAATTTAGATGTAATTGATTCAATGATCTATTCTTGACTAAGTAGAATTTATGAATTTACCTTTTTTATATTTCAATGAAAAAATTAAACGACTTTCTGTATCGACCAGCATCTAAATCATCATCTTTACTTATTATTAAAAATCCATATTTTTCCTTCCAACATTCTTGACATATATCACAAAACTTTTTATAGCTCATATCCATACCAACGTGATCATTATATATGTGTTTAATATTCATTTCATCCTGCCTAAACATGATAATCATATTTGCATTATCTCGTACCAAATGTTTTGGAATTCGGGTACAAGTCTGACATAAATAAAAGGAGTCAACATTTTTATGACGAATATATTTACGAATATTATTTTGCTTTTCACAAGCAACATCATCAAATATAAAAATTGAGTTATTTTTGGCTTCATCTGGCGGCATAACACTCTCATTATCAGAAAATGTGAAATAACCCATTCCTTTTATCGGTGATATAAGTTTCTTTAAATATTCATATTTAGGTTGATAAAGTGATTTCGAGTATAAATATATATTTTCAAATTTAAGACCATTTGGACTTTCAATTAGGCTAATCATCACATTAGTCTTTCCACAGTTGGATGGTCCAACTATAAGACATCTAATAGAATTGGGTAATAAGATATTATGTCTTACTTTCTTGGGGATACTAGTTGAGGAATCTACATTCCTTACAATAATATTATTATGTTGTTTGATCAAGCGCATTTTTGTGAATAAAATAAAAACTCTAAAATTATAATATTTTATTAATTTTCTAGATATAAAATGGTTTTTCATTATAATAAATCAATTAATCGTACCTCAACTATCTATGGGAGTGGAGTGTTTGATAAAATTATCAATTCCTTACCAATTGAATTACATTTACCAGGCTATCAATATTGTGGACCAGGCACTAAATTAGAAAAACGAATTAATAGAGGTGATAAGGGTATAAATCCTTTGGATGCAGCTTGCAAAGAACACGATATAGCATATTCCCAAAATAGGGATATTAAAAAACGACATCAAGCTGAAAATCGTGCTTGGGAAAGAGTTTTAGCCGAGGATAGTAGTATTGGCGAGAAAACAAATACATATTTTGTAAGCAACGCAATGAAGCAAAGTTAAATTTGGAATGGGGGGTAAAGGGTCAATACAAAAGTGGAAAGAAAATGTTTAACGATGCGGTAAGAATGACTACAAAAAGTTTAAAGAAGGAAAAACCCAGAGATATTAATGACGCTATTAAAATTGCACGTAGAGTTATCAATAAATCTCTAAAAGGAAAAAAATCTAAAGTTGTTATACCTCGCATAATAAATGTTCCCAAAATTGGAGGTTTCTTGCCTTTAGTACCAATTCTTACAGCACTCGGAGCCTTAGGTAGTCTATCTTCTGGTGGAGCAGCTATTGCTAAAGCAATTAACACTGCTAAAAATGCTAAGCAAAATCTTGATGAGGCCATTAAACATAATAAAACAATGGAGGCTATTGCAATGGGAAAAGGATTATTTCTTAAGCCATTTAAAAAAGGATATGGTCTTGTATGTAATAAATCATCAAAAAACTGATAAAGATGCTACCCAAAAGACCACTCACTGATGTTGATTTAAGGATGTTTGCCACACATATTCCCTATTTTAGAGGTATTTTTATGCGAGACTCACTCCTCAAACGTCCTAGACTCAAAGAATGTGGAATTATTAATTTAGATTCATCAATTGGCTCTGGAACACATTGGGTAGCATACTATAAAAATAATCAACAAAATGAATATTTTGATAGTTTTGGAAATTTGCAGCCACCGTTGGAAGTAAACTCATAATAATCTATAGGTAAAATACACCAAAACCGTTGTTCATTTTACGAAAGTTTTGGTTATTTTGACAATACGAAAAAATTTGTAGAATATACAAATCACATTTCGTAAAGTTTTGTAAAAACTTTTTTTAAATAAAATGTAGTGCTTACCTTACGGGTTTATTTTAAAATTAAAAAAAAAAAATGTAATGGTGCCACACCAGAATCGAACTCACGATTTCAGTGACGTCCTGCTGTGTTGAAGTAGACCCCTCTAGCATTTGCACCAAAGTAGCTGATACAATACAACAAACTAAAAAGGAACTTAAGTCGAAAATATTATGAAAACTAGAAAAATATGCTACAAATATTTAATAAAAAAGGTAAAATGGCAATTAAATATTTTTACACTCATAATAATCCATGCTTAAAAATACAATATATTTTTCGTAAATTTTTTTTTCGTAGAATGTACAAACATTTTGTTTATATTACAACTTTTGTATAAAACAAATTATATAAATTTACAAATTTCGTAAAAAATTCAAACATGATTTCGTAATATTTTTTTAGTACATTGTACAAAAATTTGTAATGTTACAAATATTACATATGGATGTTGATGTGGTTAGAGGTCGGATTTGCAATCAGAAGGTTGCGAGTTCAACTCCTGGCCAGCACAATTTTTTTTTTAGTTTTTATATTTTTTTTGTTTATTAATGTTTTTTAAATTTCTATGTTTTATTTTTTTATTTCATTATTACTATTTTTGTGTTTTGATATAAATGGATATTTTGTTTAATAAAGAGGATCCTAAAACAAGTTAAAGAGGACCCGAAAACACTACTTCCACTTTATTTGCCGGGTTTAGTATGAAATTCAATAAAACAAATATTTAAAAATATAAAATATTTAATAATAAAATGCAATTAGTTTGAAATTGTTATTTAAGTTTTTTATTATTTTTTTTATTTTGTTTTTTAATATATTATTTGATATATTTATAAAAAAATTATATTATTTTATTTAGTTCAATAAACATAATAAAAATATTTAATTGCCATTTTAAATTTTTTATTAAATATTTGTAGCATATTTTTCTAGTTTTCATAAAAATTTCATAATATTTTCGACTTAAGTTCCTTTTTAGTTTGTTTTATTGTATCAGCTACTTTGGTGCAAATGGTAGAGGGGTCTACTTCAACACAGCAGGACGTCACTGAAATCGTGAGTTCGATTCTGGTGTGGCACCATTACATTTTTTTTTAATTTTAAAATAAACCCGTAAGGTATGCACTACATTTTTATTTAAAAAAAGTTTTTACAAAACTTTACGAAATGTGATTTGTATATTCTACAAATTTTTTCGTAATGTCAAAATAACCAAAACTTTCGTAAAATGAACAACGGTTTTCGTGTATTTTACCTATAGATTATTATGAGTGTATTATGTTTATTGAACTAAATAAAATAATATAATTTTTTTATAAATATATCAAATAATATATTAAAAAAAACAAAATAAAAAAATAATAAAATAATAAAAAACTTAAATAACAATTTCAAACTAATTGCATTTTATTATTAAATATTTTATCTTTTTAAATATGTGTTTTATTGAATTTCATACTAAACCCGGCAAATAAAGTGGAAGTAGTGTTTTCGGGTCCTCTTTAACTTGTTTTAGGATCCTCTTTATTAAACAAAATATCCATTATATCAAAACACAAAAATAGTAATAATGAAATAAAAAATAAAACATAGAAATTTAAAAAACATTAATAAACAAAAAAAATATAAAAACTAAAAAAAAAAAAAAAAATTGTGCTGGCCAGGAGTTGAACTCGCAACCTTCTGATTGCAAATCCGACCTCTAACCACATCAACATCCATATGTAATATTTGTAACATTACAAATTTTTGTACAATGTACTAAAAAAAATATTACGAAATCATGTTTGTATTTTTTACGAAATTTGTAAATTTATATAATTTCTTTTATACAAAAGTTTTGTAATATAAACAAAATGTTTGTACATTCTACGAAAAAAAATTTACGAAAAATATATTTGTATTTTTAAGCATGGATTATTATGAGTGTAGTAAAATACTTGGGTAGAAATTTAGAATATAACTACAATCAACATCAAAAATATAATTCGTATAATTGTGAACATTTATGCCTACAATTTTTATATGAAATTTATAATAAATAAAAAGAAAACTTTTTTAAATAAACTATATAATTTTGTTTTATTTAATAATATTTATTTACATTTTAATTCCTGGATACTGGATATGTACTATTTTGAAGAATAATATATTCATTATTTAATTTGAATTGCTCCAGCTGCAATTGATATGATTTCTCGTCTACTCCAGCTTCTTTTTTGATGCAGTAATTTCCAGAGGATAATTCCACTAGGTCTTCTTCAGTCATGGCGTTATATCTAGTTGGTAGAAATATAATGTTATTTTCGACTTCAAGTCTTATGCATTCGCCAAATATAGTTTTAATTCGTATGGCTTTCAACACAGTATAGGATTTTAAATTCTCCATGTCTTTAATATAGAGAATTAGTTTACTGTTGAAATTATTAAACTTATTAATTAGAGATGATGAAATATCCATTTTTGACTTTACTATTGGACGGCTTTTTTTTTGAATGATTGTTCTTACATTCCTATAATTAAAA
>CM037856.1:154517-295670 GCA_021234595.1 Delia radicum
ATCTTTTAAATTTAAATGGAATTAGCAGTTATTTTTATAGAAAATGTATTAGAATTAAAGCTGTTAAATATCAAAAACGTATTAAAATCAATAATTTGGGTATGCAAAAATTGTCTTAGATTTGAATTTGGTCTATATAAAAAAGTCCCAGAATTAGAAAGTTTTCTAATACGAAAAAAAACTTAAGTGTTAATATTTTTCTATAGGCAAGTGTCTGAATATTTAAAAATTTTTCTAAAAATGTGTGTTTGAATTTCAGAAATTTTCCAGGAGAAAAATATTCAAAATCTTTGCGTATTTATTTTTTTGTTAAATAATCAACATAATGAATTGGTTCTGAAGTACTTGGATAGAATTTATTCTAAGTGGATCAATTCTGTAGTAAAATCAGAAATTCGAACACCCTTTGCAAAAATTAGTTCACGTTTTTGAGACTTCACTGTATGTATATTAGGGTGGGGCGATTAGTATGGAAGGGAAAAAATCTTAATGGCGCTTCGCGTTTCTGATTCTTGGGATTGTACTGAGCAAAAAAGTCCACTAGACCATACGTCTACGGTGAAATCGAGCTTCCGATTTTGACTTTACGGCAAAAAAAAGCTCTATTTTGAAATTAAAAATTAACCCCTTAAACCCACCCACAAAACATGATTGATGCATTAATCTGCTAGAGAATCTTCCAAAGAAGAGATTGATACCATAATCTTGATTAGCTCCTCCTACTTCCTGAGATATGTAAATCCCACTCATTGTTACTTTCACAAAATACGACAAAAAAAAAAAAGCCCTATTTTTTTAACCCCTTAAGCCCCACCCACAAATATGATTGATGCATTAATCTGCTAGAGAATCTTCTAAAGAAGAGATTGATACCATAATCTTGGATAAGCTCCTCCTACTTCCTGAGATATGTCTATCCCACACATTGTTATTTTCACAAAATACGGCTAAAAAGTCAAAATCTGGAAGCTCGATTTTCACCGTACACTCAAAAAAAAAAGTTTTAAAGTCAGCAAAAAATTTTGCTGAGTCAGCAAAATTTTAGTAGTCAGGTAAGTCAGCAAAATGCTGAATCAGCAATTTTTAGCTAATAGCAAAAAAGCTAACACTTAGTAGATTGCAAATAAAAAAGCGTTGGTAAATATTAATAATTTTTTGCTGAATTTTAGTAGACTGAAAAAAAAACGCAAAAAAATTGTAAAAAAAATTGTAATTTAGTTAATATATTTGCTGAAAATCATAAAACATATTTTTGTGATTCTTTTAAAAATAATTTACAATAATTACGAAATATAAAAATTTTCATATTCCCACATTGACGACATGAATTAATTTAATATCTGAAAATATATAGAAATAAATATATATAACATAACAAAAATTTCTTTCAACTACTTACATCAATGGTTGTCTTAATGATGCTATCTTTTCAATGACGAAACTGCCGAAGATAATTCTAGAAACGAAACGAAAAAATAAACAAAAACAAACGAAACGAAAAAAACAACCCTTTTTTTTGCAATAAGAAAAAGGAACCATACAAATCTACCTAAGATGTGTGTCTTTGTCTTTCGCTTTACTCTGTCTACATGTCTGTATATGTTTTTTTATGGTTGATTTTTTTACTTGTCTTGTTAGAGTTGTACTTTTTAGTATCATTTTCCTCTTCTCTACTACATCTTGACATGCCGCGACTTCTGCTTATCAGCACAATTTTTTTAGCAAAATTAATTAGTAAAACATTAGTATATTAGTAAAGCATTAGTATAAAACAGTTAAGTGCTGAATAAGTATAACAAAAATTTTAGCTGAAAACACGATTTTAGCAAAAATATTTGCTAAAAAATAGTATACCTGATTTACAAGACGTTTTACTAACTTTTCTACTAACTTATTTTTTGAGTGTAGACGTATGGTCTAGTGGACTTTTTGCTCAATACAATCCGAAGAATCAGAAACGCGAAGCGCACATTAAGATGTTCAGATCGCCTCACCCTAATGTATATGTTATATTTTGTTATTTTTTCGTTTCGTTTCTATAATTATCTGCAGCATTTGCGTTTCTTTAACATATAGCATCATTTAGGCAATAATTGATGTAAGTAGTTGAAACATAATTTTGTTTATGTTATATATAATTAGTTATATTTTTTTATTAATTCATGTCGTTAATTCGGGAGTATGAACATTTTTATATTTTGTAACGAATTGCAAATTATTTTTAAAAGAATCACAAAAATATGTTTTTCTGCTTTTCAGCAAATAAATTAACTAAAGTATAATTTTTCTACAAATTTTTTGAGCTTTTTTCAGTCTACTAATATTCAGCAAAAATTTTATTAATTTTTAGCAAGGGTATTTTAATTTTTAATCCACTAAGTGTTAGCAAAACTTTTGCTGAATCTACTAATTTTGTTGCTAGAAATCCGCTCGCTGATTTTCAGCAAAAGATTTTGCTGACATTAGCAACTTTTTTGCAAGCATCCTCCTTACTAAAATTTTGCTGACTCAGCAAAAATTTTGCTGACTTTACTTACTATTTTTTTGAGTGTACAATTTCCTTTAAAAGTACCAAAAATACTACTAAATTGTTTGAAGATAAATACAACATTACTTAGCAGTGATCAGCTGTATATGACAATTGAAATAATGTAAATAAAACAAAAGAAAAATAATTAAATCAAAAGAAGAAATGCAAAAAAGAACACCAGCGTTTTCAGCTGTTCCATTGTGGATTTCTTTAAGCTCAAATTTAAAGTTCTTAATAAACTACGAATATTCGTGTTATTTTATTCTTACCTTCTGTTATCCATTGTTGTTTTTACAAATATTTAAAATTTTTATATCATTCATTCCAGCAAAGAACACTGAAAGTGAGGATTTTTTTTGAGGGTTCTCCGATTTTTTTTTATATTTTGTACATGAATACTCTATAGACCAACTTGCACATAGCCTTTTTCAGATCTCGAAATTTGTAAAAACTCGCGATTTTATGGACGTTTTTAATTTTCATATATCTTATATATATATATATAAAATTGAATGTGTGTTTGTTTATTTGTTTGTTTGTTTGTACCTTATAGGAGACCAAACCTCTGGACCGATCTTCCTGAAATTTTCACAGCATTTAACTGGGACTCTGGCATGATTAATAGGGTACTTTTTTCGAGCACGCCCACTTTTACGCCCACTTTTTTAAAATTATGTAATTTCTCCCATATAGTTTTTAACAGGTTTACTTCAAATTGTATACACATTATACTCCAGGCGAGGTAGAAATAAACATTTCTTACGCCACGCCCATTTTCACGCCCCTTTTCACGCCAAATTTTGTTTGAAAGTTTTAAACTTTTTGTTCTCTGTACAAATTTGTTAATTCCAACGGATTTTTTTTATTTGGTAGTATATCGCTCTTAATACTGTTAACGTCGCCATATAACTATGAACCACGCCCACTTCACCGCCCCCTTTTTAATTCAGATACTTACTTATACCACTAACAATGTTTGCTATACAAAATACTTTTTCGTAATATGTATTTACCTAAAGTTTTATACACTTTTTATCTACAGGTAAGGTAGCCATACATTTTTTTATTACCAAATCCCCTTTTTTCGTCCCATTTTACTTTAAATTATAATTAATTTGCTTTCAATCTATATATACAAAATGGAATGTGTGTTTGTTTATTTTTTTGTTTGTTTGTTTGGACCTTATAGGCGACCAGACCTCTGCACCGATCTTCCTGAAATTTTCACAGCATTTAACTGGAACTCTGGCATGATTAATAGGCATGATTTCGATCACGCCCACCTTTACGCCCACTTTTTTTAATTATGTAATTGCTTCCTTATAGTTTTTAACAATTTACTTCAATTGTATACACATTATATACTCCAGCCAAGGTAGATATAAACGTTTCAAACGCCACGCCCCTCTCAACGCCCCATATTGTTTAAAGTTTTAATCTTTTTGTCTATGTACAAATGTATTCCTTTCAACGGATTTTTTTTTTTTCAAATAATGTATATGGCAATTCATTTCACTAATTAAGAACAGTTATGATTGGCTGTCTTAATAATAAATACTATTTCACCAAACGGGAGCTATGTTTGCAGCCATTCAAGCTTTTACTTTGATCGCGTCTATTTGACTAATTACAATAACGATTCCGATTGGCAGGTTAAAGAAAAACTATTCTATTTAAGCAAGCGGGAGCTTTGCTTGCATCCTTTGCATTTATTTAACTATATAAACACTTTTTAACACATTTCATAATGATGGGGGTAGCGAAGCACACCGGGTCAGCTTTTTATTATAAAAAAAATATATCATTGACACGAAATTTTTACTTAATTTTGTTATCTTATTTTTAATGTATACACATTTCAATTATCATTTTTTAATTTTAAAAACGATCATAGACAAACTAAGGTCATCTAACTTATCTCAATGTAGCCAAAGTTTAGTGTAAACTATAGTAATGAATGTTAAATTTATATGAAAACTAGCTGACCCGGCAAACGTTGTTTTGCCTTTAAATTTTATTTGTATTAATTAGCTGACCTGGTAGACGTTGCCCTGCCTAAAATTTTATTTAAGGCTAATAACTTTTCTAAAAATAACCGAGTTTAATTAACCACAGATATTTTCATATAAATTTAACATCCCTTACTATAGTTATCACTAAACTTTGACTACATTGAGATAAGTTAGCTGACCTTAGTTTGTATATGATCGTTTTTAAATTAAAAAAAATGATAATTGAAATGTGTAATACATTAAAATAAGGTAACAAAATTAAGTAAAATTTCGTGTCAATGATATATTTTTGTTATAATAAAAAGCTGAGCCCGGGTGTGCTTCGCTACCCCCATCATTATGAAATGAAATAAAAAGGTTTGTATAGTTAAATAAATGCAAGGCATGCAAGCAAAGCTCCCGCTTGCTAAATAGAATAATTTTTCTTTAACCTGCCAATCAGAACCGTTGTTGTAATTAGTCAAATAGACGCGATCAAAGTTAAAACTTGAATGGCTGCAAACATAGCTCCGTTTGGTGAAATAGTATTTATTCTTAAGACAGCCAATCATACCTGTTCTTAATTAGTGAAATGAATTGCCATATACATTATTTGAAAAATAATACATTTGTACAGAGGACAAAAAGATTAAAACTTTTAAACAATATGGGTCGTGAGAGGGCGTGGCGTATGAAACGTTTATATCTACCTTGGCTGGAGTATAAAATGTGTAGACAATTTGAATTAATTTTGTTAAAAAAACTATATTGAAGCAATTACATAATTAAAAAAAAAGTGGGCGTGTAATAGGCATGATTTCGCCTATTAATCATGCCAGAGTTCCAGTTAAACGCTGGTGAAAATTTCAGGAAGATCTGTGCAGAGCTCTGTGTCTAATATAAGGTACAAACAAAACAAACAAACAAAAAAATAAACAAACATACATTCCATTTTATATATATAGATAGATTGAAAGCAGATTAATTATAATTTTAGGTAGAATGGGTGCGAAAAAGGGGGATTTGGTAATAAAAAAATGTATGGCCTGTAGATAAAAAGTGTATAAAACTTTGGGTAAATACCATATTACAAAAAACTATTTTGTATAGCAAACATTGTTAGTGTATAAGTAAGTATCTGAATTAAAAAAAGGGGGGCGGTGAAGTGGGCGTGGTTTCATAGTTATATGGCGACGTTACAGTATTAGCAATATACTACCAAATAAAAAAAATCCGTTGTAAGGAACAAATTTGTACAGAGAAACAAAAAGTTTAAAACTTTCAAACTAAAATTTGGCGTGCAAAGGCGCGTGAAAGGGGGGCGTGGCGTAAGAAATGTTATTTTTCTACCCTCGCCTGGAGTATAATGTGTATACATTTGAAGCAAATCTGTTAAAAACTATATGGGAGCAATACATAATTTTAAAAAAGTGGGCGTAAAAAGTGGGCGTGGTCGAAAAAAGAACCCTATTAATCATGCCAGAGTCCCAGTTAAATGCTGTGCAAACTTTAGGAAGATCGGTCCAGAGGTTTGGTCTCCTATAAGGTACCAAACAAACAAACAAATAAACAAACACACATTCCATTATATATATATAGATAGAAGATAGATATCTGTGGTTAATTAAACTCGGCTATTTTTTAGAAAAGTTATTAGGCTTAAATAAAATTTTAGGCATTGTCAGCTAATTAATACAAATAAAATTTGAAGGCAAAACAACGCTTGCCGGGTCAGCTAGTTTAATATAAATGATAAATTTGATAAAAATGCTAATTTAAACGATATTTGGAATATGCAATTGTCTACTTTTTAACTAGATGTTTTAAACAAAATAATTGTTAAAAAGTGCATACGTAATGCAAATGCAGTTTTCTAATGCATTTTTCAAAATTTTCTCTCCCTACGATTTTCAAAAAAAATACAGTTTACTAAAATATTTAATCTTACCTAAATAAACAAATACTGATTTTTATGGGACAAACATGTCTTCTATTTGTAATATTTTGTATCGTTTTTTACAATATTTTTTGTATTTTTTTATATGACTTCACCCAGTTAAATTTTCGATATGATGTCAAAAAAGTTATTTTGGATTCAAAATAAAACTATAACGTACGAAGATATTTTCCGTACAATAACCCAGCCAAAACTTCTATTCCCAAATACTCTTTAAAGATTCGTTAATCATAATTTTTTTAATTGACAATAAGAATACCTGTAAGATTAAAGAATAAATTACAAGTTTCATTTGAACCGTTTTTCTGATTTTTGTGCTTTCAATATTTTTTTAGTAAATGAAAATTTTTATAAATATAGGTCTTAAAACAAGTTACTAAATGAATTCGTATTTGAAATTTATCACAAAAAATATGAAATACAACAATGTATAAAAATATTTCCATTTTATAGAATAAAAAATATAAGTTTTTTTAAAAAAAGAATCATTAAAAATAGAAGCCATGTTTATCCCATAAAATCAGCATTTGTATATTTAGCTAATATTCCATATTTTAGTAAACTGTATTTTTTTTTTTTTGAAAACCGTAGGGGGAGAAAGTTTTTGAAAAATGCATTAGAAAACTGCATTTGCATTATGTATGCACTTTTTTAACAACCATTTTGTTTAAAAACATCCTGTTATAAAGTAGACAAGTGCATCTTCCAAATATCGTGTAAATGAATAAAATGCGATACAAAATTTAAAAGTTATGGCACTTCAAAGTGAAGTACTTTCAGCACTTTTTTGTAATTTATTAAAACTAAAAACGTGCATAAAATCACGAGTTTTTACAAATTTGGGGATCTGGAAAAGGAAATGTACAAATGGAACCATAGAATATTCATGTACAAGAAATAAACTAAATCAGAGGCCCCATGCTCATGTGCGTTTTCTCATGGAATGAATGATATATATTTTTTGAAAATATTTTTAAAGTATTTTTGAACAATATTTTGTTACTCGAAATCAAAAAAGCAAGTGACTGCTTTTGACATTTACGTGGGTAGTGTTGACAACTACACAGAAAAAAACTAAAAACGGGTTTCAATTAAAAATTTTATTGAATCAATTAATATTTTAATTGATTTTGCACCTACGACTGAAATGATAGTATTAACTAAAAACATTTTGCAGACAGTTTATTAAAACTCTTTCAATTAAACTAATAATATCAATTAAAAGAGTTATTGTTTTTCTTTACAACCTCAATTAAAAAGTTTAGTTAAATTGATTGAAACTTTAATTGAAACTTGAGCAGAAAACAATGGTAGTTTTAATTGAAAACTCGTTTTTGTTTTGTTTTATGCCCCCCATTAAATAAAAAAAGAAATGTAGGTTTGTAAATTAAAGTCAAATTTTATTTATAATAAAATTAAAGCTTTTTAATAAAAAAATGTATTATAATAAAACAAATAAAAGTAAAGACAAAATTTTTGTTTTGCTTGTCTTGTCTTGAACTTTTTCTTATAATTGATAGTTTAATGACACTTATACCTATTGAAAATTTAATTATTTACAAAAATAATAGTTTAATTGTCCTTTTTCGATAAGGTTTTTTTAAATCAACATGTGCACTTTTATTACCACAGATAAAACACGAAACTAAATTAAGTTTTCGTGCGTACACGAATATCTCAACAAAAAGAGTGTTGCAAACTCTAGTGAAATAACTACGATTTTGCGTGTATTTGAAATCGGTAAACTATTCAACTTATTAAAAGTTAATCATTTGCGATTTTTTTCTTTTTATTTATTTTATTTGATTATTTTATTTTTTTTTATTATTTATTTATTTATTTATTTCCTTTTCTATGCAACAAGATAAAATCTTATAATTAGAGCATAGAAATATATGCGTTCACAAAATTTATAATTATGATATATTAAAATAATAAAAATGATAAAGAAAAAAAAAAAATATGGATAAGAACAATGTTAATGACATAATCAGAATTAAAACACATTAAAACATTAAGTTAGAAATAAAAGAAATAATAAATAAAGACAGGATGATAATCATGTTAACAAAAAGTACAAATGTATATATATAAAGAGAGAGAAAAAAAAAAAAAAAAAATTCAATATTTAAATATGTAATAAAGAGCATATTAATTTCCGCGATTTATTGTTAATTAATGAAAACAGAAGCATTTAATATTTGTATAAAGTAATTAAATTACGTAGTTAAAAAGTCAGTTATTAATCATGACAGTTGTAGTATTTGTTAAGTTCTTTTTTAAACATTATTGCATTACTATTGCCCTGAAGTTTAAGTGGCAGTTTATTCCAAAGACGAGTTACAGCAACAAAGAATTGCCATGTTGACGAAAGGTATTTAAATTTAAATGACTTGATCAGCTTTCCTCTTTTCGATCTTGCGAAATTAAGGCGTTGATAGAGGTAATTTGGCTCACGGTCATATACAATTTTATGCATATATATTAAACACCTGATATTTATGAGGTTATCAAAAGTGGTCCCGTGAAGTTTAGTGGCATACGGCGATAATTCAGCAAATTTATGAAGTCCGAAAACATATCTTAAGATATTGTTGTATGCAACATTCAATTTTCGCTTACCGATAGAGTCACTGTTAGAAAAAATTTCACATCCATACAGTAAACTTGGCATGAGATATGAATTCGCGATGAGTTTCCTGGTTTTTAATGTAGTAAATGGCCGGGTTACCCAGAGACTACGAAGCATAGAATATGTTTTGCCTACAATACTGTTGATGTGATTGGACCAGGTGAGGGTATTATTAAATATAATTCCAAGGTTTTTAACTGAATTGACAATTTCGATTTTTTGATCATTCAGTCTTATTTCGAAGTTTCTTGAGAATTTTAACATTTTTTTTGTGAATTATTAGGCATTTGGACTTTTTGGGGTTAAGACAGAGTCCATTTGCTGACGCCCACCGATGTATCCTATTTAAGTCCATGTTAAGTTTATTAAGCGATGCATCTATTTTACTTATTGGGGTGCTAAGGTAGAGCTGCACATCATCTGCATACATATGCACTTTGCAGTATTCTAGTTGAATAGGAAGATCGTTTGAATACATTGAAAAAAAAGAGGCCCAAGAATAGATCCTTGGGGTACCCCTCTTGTTACATTTAGTTTATCCGAAATAGATCCATCGACACTTACAGATTGTGTTCGACCAGAAAGATAAGATTTTAGTAATTTTAGTGCGGTGTCAGAGAAATTAAACATATATCTCATCTTATCATACAAAATTTGGTGATCAACCGTATCGAAGGCCTTAGAGTGATCAAGTAATACAAGGAAGGAAATTTCGTCATCATCGATGCACTGTCTCAGATCCTCTGATACGTTTAGTAGTGCAGAAACGCAACTGTGTTTAGGCCGAAATCCAGACTGCTTATCAGTGAGTAGGTTATGGCTGTTAATGTAACTATTTAGTTGCTGATGCATAAGTTTTTCCAAAACTTTGGAAACAAAAGGCAGGATTGCTATGGGCCTAAATTCATCATTGGACTTAGGAACCGGCAGTATCTTGACGTGCTTCCAGTTAAGCGGGAAAGAACTGGTTATTATAACTGTGTTGAGAAGGTCTGTTATATAAGGAAAGATTTTGGGCAAAAGGATATTTAATCTAAATAAAATTAAAAAAAATAGTTTGGCAAATTTTTAAAAATTTTGTTTACATGTTGTCAACACTGTATGGATATATTAGAAAATTCAATAAATTTTTTAATTGAATCAATTAAAAAATTGTTTAAATTGCCATTGATATTCAAACAATCGATTAATTAGATATTTTTGGCCCATAATTTTTTCTGTGTAGTTCGAAATAGAGAAACCAAATTTTGTATGAAAACTTTTGCGTAGTCATTCGACTTGTACTTCAAGTCATCGTTCGCATAGATATGGAGTTAGAGAACCCAAACCAGTTTTCTTTCGCTTAGAAACCGAAAGAAAGCATTCATACGAAATTGAGAAACATACATTTGCAATGAAACGCTTATTATTTAGTTTTTTTAATAATATGTGTATTAGGGTGGCACTAAAAATTCAACCTTCGATTTTCAATAGTTTTCGCACGGAATATCGATCCAGTTGATATAAAACGGCTATGGTCAAAATTTGAGAAAAATCGGACAACTTTAAGCCGTGCCCCAAAAAGGTCAAAGGTCAAAATATGGTATATTGTGTTTTTTATGTATTCTTTATTTATTTTTATTGTTAATCTTATAAACAATTACAATATTTCTTTCTAATGTGATTAAGAATGTTCCATAATATTTTTTTTTTTGTTGAACAATTTACCCGTCTGTGCCCTGAGGGTCTAAATGACCCTTTTAAAATGACTTTAAAATTACAGTTTTAAGATACAATTCATATTATTCTTTAGGAAATATTATGAAACTTTCAGTTCAGAGGAATCAGAAAACACGGAACCTGTTGAAACTGATGAATATGAAGTTGACCTTAATTATGCAACTCCTTTGGAAACTATTCATAACGAAGCACCACAAAGAATAAGAGGAAGCAAAGAGATATTGACACCAAGCCTTGCAACAGTTTTTGATAAACTAAAAATTAGTTCCAGGGATGCAGTCCATTTATTGGTATCAGTTCTTGATGCAGCTCGGAATACATTTTAAATCGTAATAATGTTCGCAAACAAAGAGATATTTTAAGAAAAACAAAAAGCGAACAAATCGTGTCTGAATTCACAGCAAACCCTGCACCATTGACAATTCATTGGGATACCAAGCTCTTATCTAGTGTTACAGGAAAAACTGATTATCGTCTTGCTATAATAGCAACTGCTCCAGGTCTTGATATACCAGCAGGAACTGGGTTAGAAATATCATCTGCCGTTTATGATACTTTGGAGGAAAATAATATTTTATACAAAGTAGAGGCATTTGTGTTCGACACAACCGCGTCGAACACACGGAAATTTAGAGGAGCTTGTAACCTTTTGGAAAAAAGAATTGGTCGAGATGTGTTATACTTAGGGTACAGTCATCATATCTTTGAAATTATTTTATCATCAGTGTTCATGGAAGCAAATATAAGTGCTTCTATTGGTCCTGAAATAGTAATATTTAAGAAATTTAAGAAACATTGGTCTAAATACAGCAGGATGCTTTTTTGACTGGATTAACACACCCCAGATTCAATGAAATTTTAAGTGGTGATCGCGCTAATATTTTAAAATTCGCGAACGATAAAATAACGGAAGACTTTCCTCGTGATGACTACAAGGAATTTTTGGAATTAATAATAATACTCTTAGAAGGAATTCCACCTAGGGGAATTCAATTTACAAAACCTGGTGCACTGCATTTAGCCAGATGGATGGCCAAGGCCATTTATTGCCTAAAAATTATTATATTTCGAGACCAATTTCCCGAAATAACCAAAACTGAAATAAATGGTTTGATTGAAGTAGCTGGATTTGTGGTTAATTGTTATTCGATTTTCTGGTTTAACGCTGATAAAGCAGGCCTAGCTCCTGTAAATGACATCGAATTTTTAATAAAATTAGAAAATTATAAAACAATTAACAAACCTATAGCTGAGAAGGCCATATCGAAATTGTTAACCATATTTAGTATTTGAATGAAGAATGTGTAGGTTTTGCCTTATTCGGCGAAAGAATCGATTTAGCTACAAAGATTGGCTACAAAGATGCTAGCAAAAAACTTGTCTGAACAAAATCTAGAAGAAGAAGGAGAGGAATATCCAAAAAGACTAACAATAAACCAACCAAATTTAAGCCATTTAATTGCCAGAGACAATAATGTAATTTTGGAGGAATTATTTTCCAAAAACACTAACAATCTTTTACAAAGGTTTAACATTTCTTCAGACTTTTTAAAAAAAGACTCAAGTTGTTGGCCAATTTTAGACGACTATCGTAAAGGAAAGAACATACTTTGAAACTTAAAAATTGTCAATGACTGCGCCGAAAGAAGAATTCCACGAGAAAATTACAAAAGATGAGGATCAGAGGCAGCATTTATTTAAAGTAATGACAACTTGTTTTATTAATTTTAATTAAAGATTTGTATGTTAAAATTTTTTGTTTTTCTTTTTGTTTCAGGTTGTACAAAATTAAAGACAGCACTTTTCAAAAGAAGCAAATTTACAAAACTTAAGAACTAATTATAATTAAAGTGTCTTATATTTTATTTTTTACGTATTTACGTATTTTTACGTTTAAATTTTTTTGTTTTTATTAAAAAGTTAATTTTATATGTAAAGTATTTATTCAATGTTTAATTAAATAAAACTTTTGACACCGGTGGGCAAAAAGGGTTAATGATTTAAAATTGTCATAGATAATTTGTTAGCATATCTCAGATAATTAAAACAAAGTGCAGAATATTACGGTTTTACAGTACAAAATATATTAAACTTTAAAACCCACTGGGCACGGAAGGGTTAAATTTTTCATTTTTTTATAATTATTAATAATTGCACATTGTAAATGAAGTGGAATGATTTTGTATACAAATTCGGGCAAAAACAAACAACTTCTTCAAAAAAAAACGTTTTAAAAATATTGGGGTTAAAAAAGCTGACCTTTGACCTCTTTGGGGCACGGGAAATATTTGTCCGATCTTCCTCAAATTTTTATCATGTAGTTTTTACACCAAGTGGCACAATATTCCGCGCGAAAAGCATTAAAATTCAAAAAAAAAAATTTCGTCCATATAACCTGCTGCCACCGTAATGTGTATATTTATGATATTTGTATAAAAAAATTAAAAACTAAATAATTGTTTTAGTAATTAATTAACTTACAACACATCTCACAAAAACCAACCATAGAAATGGAGCAAACGTAATAATGCTACAGTAAACGTAATAATGTGACAGTTAAAGACGACGTCTGTAAGAAAAACCTAAAAGGTAAACCAATGAAATGAAAATTCATTAAAATCAACTGCATTTTTTTTAACACAAATATATACCAATTCCAAATCGCTCCTACACCTTTTAATAGGGTAACTTAATGAAAAATTTTAATTCTTAATTTTAAGTTCTTTTTATTTCTAAAATATAGACTTTATGACGTATGAAAAAAAATAACACCAATTTTGCTTTCCGTTTTACCTTTTTGTATTTGGTAACCCATAAGGTATCTTGTTTAACTGATGCTTTGGTAGTTTGGTAGAAATCAATTGGAAAAAATGCAAATTTTTACAAAATCGAGATGAGTTTTTGGGTATGATTCTTGAAAATGGTTCAGTAAACCTTGTGAAGAAAAACTTAAAGCTGTAAAAAATTTCCCTGAACCAAAAAATATAAAAGGAATCCAATAATTTCTTGTATTAACTGGATTTTTTAGAAAGTTTATAGAAAACTATTCGATAATTGGTAGACCCTTTCAAACGTTAAAGAATATATTGATAAACCAACCAGTTTTAAAAATTTTTTCCAGAGAAGCCAAAACTGAGTTACACACAGATGCATCAAAATTTGGGTTTTGTGCTATTCTGATTGAACAGTTTGATGAGCAGTTGTATTCAGTTTATTTTTATAGCAAAAAGGCTTCAGATTCAGAATCTAAACAACACAGCAACCATTTGGAAATAAAAGCAGCATATTTAGCTATGCAAAAGTTGGGTCATTACATTTTGGGGAATTTCAAAAAACGTACAGAAAATATGATTTATTACCTTCTATATCTAGACACATAATGTATATTCAAGATTTTGATTATAATTTAAAAAACCATAAAGGGGAACGTATACGCGCTATGTAGGCATTCAGTGTACATTGTTAGTATTGAGTCAGAATTGAAATGCCGCACAAGCACAAAATACTGATGAAACTGTAAAAGCTATAATCGATATGTTAAAGATTCCTTATGGAAACTTCAAGCTGATCGGTGGCGTGTTATGTAAATAAATCAACGGACATGATGTTTTTGTTGTTCCACGCCATATGAAAAAAGAAATTATAACTAAAGCTCACGAAAACGGTCATTTTGGTACAGTGAAAACAGTTCATCAAATAAAACAGCATTATTTTATACCACATATAGAAAATACAGTCAACAAAGTTATACAAAATTGTATAAAATGTATTCTTTTCAACAAAAAACAAGGAAAGCTGGAAGGTTTTTTACAATGTATCAACAAGGGTAACCAGCCGTTATGTACGATTCACATTGATCATTTAGGACCGATAGATGCTACAACTAAGATGTATAAGCATATTTTAGCCATTGTTGATGGTTTTAGTAAGTTTGTGTGGCTCCTCCCAACTAAGTCCAAGGGTGCAGATGAAGTAAATAACAAGCTCGACTCTTGGCGATCAGTTTTTGGCAATCCACAACGTATTATAAGTGATAGAGGTTCAGCGTTTACTTCAAAAGCATTTGAAGAATTTTGTAACACTAATGGTATCGAACATGTTCAAATAACTACGGGTGTACCAAGAGGCAATGGCCAAGTAGAACGTGTAAACAGAACAATATTGTCTGTTATCTCCAAACTCTCATCTGAAAAGCCAGAGCAGTGGTATAAACAAGTAGGCAAGGTGCAAATAACTGTTAACAGTAGTTATCACAGGTCTGCAGGTCGCTCACCATTTGAAGTTTTATTCGGCGTAAAAATGAGGAATGATAAATGCAGTAACATTGTCGAAATCCTTGAAGAAGAGCTTTTGAACGAATTTGATAAAGACCGAGGAGAGCTTAGATATGAAACAAAACAACAAATTGAAAAAGTTCAAGCGGAGTACAAGAAAAATTTTGATCGCAAAAGAAAGAAAATTGTTGGCTATAAAGTTGGAGATTTGGTCGCTATCAAAAGAACACAATTTGATGACGGTAGAAAACTTGCCAAGGTAAAGCGGAATGGGCGTTATGAAGTTAGATAAGCAGCATCATTTGAAGGGCCGAATTTGACAAACTCCAGCAACGACCACATGAAATTATCGCATTATTCACTGACATACCAAATTGTGCACCACGGACATAAAATATAAAATAAGACATGAAGATGACATAATGACTGAGCGGAGAGTTAGTCGTTAAAAAGCTATTGAAATAAAACGTTGTTTAAAGTTGAAAAGTCGGAATAAAGTTGGACAAAGAACATTGTTAATTTTAATAACTAAAGTTGCTCGGACGGACATTTTATATAAACAATTTATTAATCTTTATCTCTAAAGATTTATTTTTCAACAAAATATATCAATTAAATTCAATAAAAAAATATATTAAACTAATGTGAAAATATAAACAAAACTCAACAAAAGCATTAATGAGTTCAATTATGTTCATAAATGGATGCATATATGTTGGTTTTTAACCGGGTGCAAAATAGTTAATTTGTATTGTTTCATAGAAAAACAACTGTAATTACAGTTAAAAACAACTGCACCAACCACTGTCATGTAGTAACTGTAAAACTTTTTTGAGTGTAGGTTATTTCACATTTGAAAAAAAAAAATTTTTAGAACAATAAAAGCTTTAGAAAACTTGATTTTTTACAACTAAAAAATTTGAAAAAAAAAACATTTTTAGAACAATAAAAGCTTTAGAAAACTTGATTTTTTACAACTAAAAAACTCCCCAAAAAATATTAAAAATTCCCAAACAAGTTTTTAGTTTATGTTCATAAAACATAGTCTGTAAATTATCAAACTTGCTTCAAAAAATGCATTTTAATAATGTACGTGCTAGGAAAATTCGAAGAGCAGATTTATAATCTGGAGATCAATGTGTATAAGGCCCAGGCAATGTGTGCCCTGGTAGGCTCGTTAGTAGCGTGCTATATTATCAGTGGGAGGTCGGGGGTTCGATTCCCATCAGAGGCACTGGTCTGTTTTCGCTACATCGAGCCGAAAGCCATAGTAGCTAGCGCTCGGCTAGGGTAATAGGATATAATTTGTAATTATATGATTATTAATAAAAAAAGACCCAGGAAATAATCGTGTTATCCAAAAAAACTTACAATACAAGAAATCCCTTAAAATATATTAGCGGGTTTTTAAGTATTTACAAAAAATGTTGTGCAGTTAATAGAAGCCATTTAATATTCAGAACCCCATCGTTATCTTTTTTTTTTTAAATTGGCTCGTGGTATGGGTTCAAATATGCATTTGCATAAAAGTCTCTGCCCTGGTTATTAGGCTTTGTAACCAATGTACCATGTGTGTATTTGGTCGTCTAGCGGTGAAGGATAATATCAACAATAACAACAAAACTTGTTTAAATGCAAAACAAAAATAAGTATTTTGTAAAACACAAATATTAATTGTTTATTTATTTTTTGTTTGTGTTTGTCTATTTGCCTGATTGTATGTAAACCAACTCACACGATTGGTTGTTTTTTATTTTGTTCTTCTCCCTCACACTACATGTAAAACCAGAATCGATTCATATAACTCTTATTTACTACACAAGAGTGAAAAGTATACACATAAAGAAAGAGAAGAAAATATACAACTCCTGTAAAGAAAATAGCAGTGTTAATGTGTTTTTTTTTTTATCTGTCTAAAGAAAGGGATCACTGCTTTTGATTTCGATCGAGTTCGTATAGAGCAATAATTCGACCCTTCAAATATTTGTATGCCCCCCACAAATCATAGTTTGATCATAAAATAGCCAGTCATTATAATTCGGACATGATGTGGTTAAAAATATTTATGTGCATTAATATTACTGTTATCCTTAATATACCGTTACCGAAATAACTTAAATACCGTTATCGCTAAAAATCCGTTATCGAAATAACTGAAATGTTGATATAAAATAATATAGCGTTACCTTTATCGATAACCGTATCGAATCGGTTACATCAATGTTTTATATTCTTAAAGATCTAGGTGAGCCAAAAACAATTTTAAATAACAATTAGGTTATTAAAATAATTTTATATTATATTTTTTTAAACGGTTTTTAATCCTCCCCCGGATATGTGCCTGGGTCTAGCTAATGCATGCTTATTCTTACTCACGCTCACGATTCACGGGGAACGATTTTACTATTTTCAGTGAAACATTGTATATTAGTATATTAGAATTCGGAAAAAACCTAGAAACTGAAAAAATTTAAAGAGTTTTTGATTACAAAATAGACTAAAGGCCTCATTAGTTGTTACTTTCTGTTGCCGTTCTGTGTCGTTCTGTTCTGTAGGTAATATTTTGTAAATACTTTTTCTGTGAAAGGAATCAGCTGTTTTAAAAAGTAAAAGAAAATCCACACAAAAACATTCAAATCAGGGATGATAAATGCGAATTTAAAATAGTACCAACCTGCATATAAAATAGTACTTTTTCGGCATTAAAAGTATAAAAAAAAAATTTAAATATAAATTAACAAACAAAAGTGCATGCATAAATTTGGTTTTACCAATTTTTATCTTTGTACCCTCCAAAATGAACAATTACAAATGAAACAACAAAAATATATCAAAAAAAAAATATTTTAAGAGGTGAAAACAAAATTTTCAGGTGAAAAACTTTTTTGGATGTAAAAAAATAAATTGTGTAATGAAAAAAATTTTTGAGGTAACAAAACTATTTTTGAGGTGAAAAAATTTTTTTTTTTGTGTATAAAAAAGAATTTACCCTGAATTTTAAATATTATTCAACTCTTAGCATCTGGTTTAAAAATATGACGTTATATTTAATACACCAGACACTACAATGAATTCTAATAATATACAGTGCATTATACACCAATTTGTAAGGAAAATTTAGAGGTACTTTTATATTGTCACTCATTACTTTTGAACCGCTTGACCGATTTTGCTCATTTTCAATACCAAACTTTTCCGAAAAATGTATGTAAAAACGAGCAGTGCGTACTGAGAAAATTAGCTGATTTTGATTTAAAAAAATTATTAAAATTTTGAGATTTTTTCTTAAATTCACCAAATTTTTAATATTTTTTGAACGTCATATTAATTATTGCTGTATTGAATTACGTTTCTCACAGTTTTTTGCGAATTCAATCCTTGTGATTGGTAGCAAACAAATTTGTTCGTGAACTCATTCGATTTTAAAAACACGCAGCTACTAGTCAATTTCACATTTTTATAAGATTTTTATTATTTATTTTTTTTTGAAAATCAAAATTAGTTAATAATAATTATAACCCTTAGTGATTGAATTCAATAATTGGTTTAATCGGTTAATAAAACTCTAATATAATCACCTGTAATCAGTCGCACTCAGTGAAATCATGTGATTGAATTCACAGCATTTGGTTCCAAATTAATTCATTGTTCATATAGGACTGCAAATCGAATTAATAATTATTGAATTTTAAAGGGACCAAGAAATTCATACATAGAAAAATTTGTAAATCGTACTAAATGAGTCATAGGAGTATCATGGTACATTTGAGGTTCAAATAGTACCATTAAAAGTACTATAGTACCAACTTTATCATTCCTGATTCAAATATTGAAAAAAAAATTTCACAACAAACCAATACATATGCACTTTAGGCTGTCACTTAACGTTGAATTCTATTTTCAATAGAATTGTCCGCAACAGAACAGAACGACAAAGTGAAAACTAACCACACATACAGACTTTCAATTGAACAGAAACAAAACAGCTGATTCGTAACAGAACAGAACGTACAAACTAATTCTGCCTTAAGAATTGATTAACCCGAGGTCGAATTCTGGTCGGTGTATTGTAGTTTTTATTTGTTAAATTTATGAAACCAACTTGTGCTATTTCGATTAACAGCACTGTGTGAACGTACATTAAGAAAGTGGGTTTGAAAGAGATAGATGAATAAGCGAATAACTGAAAATGTGAATATTTTGTTTGTTATTTGTGTTAAAGAGGTGTTTACCAAAATGTAACATTTTGTTATTGGGTAGTTTGATTGGGTAGTTCGTTTAATTGTTTAGTTGGTTGGTTGGTTTATTATGTATTTAGTTTTTGCTTTAACGGATGATTGATGTTTTTATTGTGCAGTCAGTTGATGGTGATAACTTTGATTGCAAACAAGGTTTAAGTGTGTTGTTTGTGTCTGCATGTTTGAAATTTTTAAATTACTTTGTTTATAATAAAAACAACTATTTCATTAAAAAAAATTACAAAGAAAATATGTGAATTAAAATTGAAAACACTATAAAAAAATAAAGTAACAGTTTTTAAAAATGTATAACAACAAAATAATTATTCATTTGTGCACTATTATAAACAGTTTACAAACGACAAAGTTTACAAACGACAAAAACTCAAAAAAAAAAAACAATTTCCATTCAATTATTTAACTTTTAAATCCATCGAGATGGCAGTGACCCACGGGCATACCAGAGTCCTTGATCGGTCGGCCACAATACATTTTTTAACATTCTAGCCGTCGCTATAACTATTAACCCTATGTTTTAAAAAGTTGTTTGAACTAAATATCTATTCAAATTATGTCAGACTATAAATTTCTTACAAAGTTCAGAATCGGATGCTAAATTATTTTCCTCGTGACTAGAAAAAATTTGTAATTAAGTGAAAATATATTCTTTAAATTTGGTATGAGTTTTTAGAAATGTACGATGTGCTTCCTCAACAGTATGTCTGTCGTCGTTGTTACCGCCAGTTCCTGCGCGGAACAAATTTACCCGAAACAGCAATTTCTACACAATTTTGACAAAACGAACGCTATATGATAAAAATGGGTACCCGCGGTAACGTACTTCGATGAGAGCTAATATTATATTTAACTGGTTACCTGCGTTTATTTCATAATGAGAACTTTTTTAATTGCGGTCAATAATCGTTATTTTATGTTGTGATCCATGTTGACAAAACAAGAGTGACTAAAGTAATGCTTAAAACATATACAAAACACCGTTTATATTAATAATATAAATAATATTTTGTATTATATTTCATTTCAAAAGGTAGGGTTTTAAAACCCACTTACAATGTTTTACATATTGAAGAAAAATTCGTACATACACTGAACCAAAAACAACTGTGAAATCAACTAAATACCATGTTAAATTGATGAATGGGTGAACCAACAAAAGCTGTCAGTCATTTTAAAATTAGTTTAGTAAATGTATTTTTTGACGTTTAACTATTTATTGATTGTTATTTTGACGAAATATCGTCAAATGTATTAACAAAAATTAGTTATTTTAACAAATTTATTTAATTGAATTGAATAATTATTCAAGGGGGATAGAGGCAATTAAAATATTTGTTAATTCAGTTAAAAGTTTAATTAAATTCGGTCATATTGAGGAAATTTAAAATACTTTGTAACTATTTAATTAATATTATTTTCTATTATAGTTTTATTCACATCTATTAAAAATTTAATTGAATATTGTTTTTTATTTCAATCAAATTTTTAGTAGATACTTTTAAACCATTAATTAAAATTTAAAAAGAAAAAATTACTAAATTTTAAAGAAATCACCAAAATTGTAAATAAATCTCCAAAATTTAAGAAAATCGAAAACATTTAAAAAACCTACAAATTTGAAAAAAAAAATTGCCAAAATTAAAGCAACAATCCTCGAAATCGAAAAAGCTCTAAAATTAAAACAATCTATAAATTTTGAAAAAATCGCCATATTAAAATATATTGAAATATTTGTGTATTAGCCCATATGTAATTAGCATTCTAAATTTATTGATATTGCTACTCTTTAGATCATATGTTAGTCTTTTGACATTTCTATTATTATAATTTAACATTCCTTTTTATCCCTCTCTCTTCCGGTTTAACTCTTGTAGCAATAAGAAGTATTTTAATAAAGCGTGAATTAATTTGAATTAAACTTAATCATCTTAGCGTTTTTCTTTCACCCTAGTTAAAGTAATTTAAATCGGTATATAATAAAATTTTAAGGAAAAATGTCGGCTGAAATAAAAACATCATAATGGTGAAAATTATTTCACATGGAAGTTTAAAGTTGAGATGCTGCTGATTAAAGAAGGTGTTTGGGATGTTTTAACGAAGAAAAAAACCAGAAACAGGTGTAGATGATTGGATAAAAAAGGATAACCTCGCCAGGGCAACAATTTCATTATCGGTTGAGGATGATCAATTACATCTTATAAGGCAATGTACTACAGCGGCTACAATGTGGCAGATTTTGCAAAACTATCACGAAAGAAAGTCTTTAAGCAACAAAGTAGGCGTGATGCGACAAATTTGCTGTATGAACTTGAATGAAAACGGTGACATTAAGGCACATATTGGTATAATGCGTGATTTATTTTTAAAATTACAAAATTTAGGTGAAAATGCTTTTAATGAAAAATGGAATATCGCTATGCTTTTAAGCAGTTTACCAAACAGCTATAATAATTTGATTACTGCATTTGAAACCCGTTCTGAAGAGGAATTAACAATTGCGTATGTAGAATCTAAATTAATTGAGAGTTTACCAGATGTAAAGGTGGTGATATTGCAGATGCATATAAGGCTATAATAAAAAACACAACTTTAATATTGAATGTTTCTTTTGTCACAAGAAAGGTCATCAAAAGAAAAATTGTACACGTTATAGTGATTGGAAAAAGAAGCACCAACAACAAAAAGCCAACACAACCACAAGTAAAGATTTTTGCTTAGTAGCAACAGAAAGCTATGGTAAATGGATCGTTGATTCAGGCGCTTCATGTCATATTTGCAATGATGAAAGTGCGTTTGTAAGCATAGATAAAACAAAAAGAAAACCAATAGTATTGGCAAATGATGATAATGTATTAGCGGTAGGTGAAGGTACAATAAAAATTAAAATAAAGAAGAATGACAGAGATTACAGCAACATAACTTTTGAGAACGTTTTATTTACACCATCTCTAAATATGAACATATTATCAGTACAACAATTAACTAGAAAAGGTTGTCGTGTCGAATTTGAAAAAGATAAATGCATCGTGCGAAAAAATAATGAAATTTTATTTTATGCTGAATCTAAAGCTGGTTTTTATTTGTGCGAAAATGTTGAACGTTTAAATCTAATGAAGGTATGTGGAACTGATTGCAATCATTATTGGCATAAAGTTTTAGGCCATAGACATACAGATGCTATCAAAGTTATGCAGTCAAAACAGCTAGCAACTGGTCTTAATGTAAAACCTTGTGATAACAGTGAATGTTGTGAAGTTTGTCCAGTTGGTAAATCTACAAGAACACGATTTCCTAACAAGACTGGGGTAAGTTCAGAAAAAACGTTTGAATTGATTCACACAGATTTATGTGGACCAATGGAAACGGCTACACCCAGTGGTAACCGATACATATTAACATTTATAGATGATTACAGTAGATTTTGTTATATTTATTTGATAAAATACAAATCTGAGGTGGCTGAAAAATTGAAAAATTTTGTTTCGTTAATAAAAAACAATTTTGGTCAGAAACCAAGAACATTTCGTTCTGATCGGGGTAAAGAATACGTAAATAAGGAGATAATCAGTTTTTTAGAAGGTGAAGGCATACAGATGCAATATACTGCCGGCTACAGCCCAGAACAAAACGGCGTTGCAGAACGTAAAAATAGGTCTCTTATTGAAATGGTAAGATGCATGCTTGCTGAAGCTAAATTGCCAACAGAATTATGGGGCGAAGCTGTATCTACAGCAAATTATTTAAAGAACCGAATTGTTACTCGTACAACAGGTGTAACAACTTATGAAAAAATTTTTGGTAAAGTTCCAAATTTAAGGCACTTGAGAATATTTGGAGAATCAGGTTTTGTTCACATTCCTAAAATTAAAAGAAAGAAATTGTGTGAGAAATCAAAATGATTTTTATTGGTTATGATCAAAATTCAAAAGCTTATAGAATGGTTGATGAAGAACGTAAAATTCACATATCAAGAGGCGTAAAGTTTACAAGAAAAGTTGAAGGTTTCCAAGATGATCAAAATAAACCCAATTCGTACAATGAAGTTGAAGTTATTTTTAAAGGTTATAATGATATAGACGATCCAGAAAAAGTGATGATGAGTTTCATGATACGTTTAATTCCATCGATGAAGCCTTAAATACAGATGACTCAACAAACGGTTCAGATAGTGAAAACACCCAACAGTTAACTCAAGATTTAAGAAGATCGGAACGTCCTACAAAAGGAAAAATTCCAGAACGTTATTTAAATTTAATTAATTTATATAATTTATGAAGAAGCAGTTCAATGTGATGAAGGTAAAAATTGGTTTACAGCTATGAAAAAGGAAATTGAATCCATGAAAAATAACAAAACTTGGATACTGGTGAATAGGCCAAAAGATCGTAACATAATTGGATGCAAATGGGTTTTCAAGAGAAAACAAGTTGCTGATGGTGTAGAATACAAAGCAAGGCTAGTCGCACGAGGGTTTTTCCCAACAATATGGCGTCGACTATGAAGAAGTTTTTGCACCGGTCGTTTCACATACTACCTTAAGGACATTGTTTGCAATTGGTGGTAAGCGTAATCTTAAAACTCACCACATCGACTGTAAAACAGCATTCCTCAACAGTAATCTAAATGAAGAAATTTTCATGTAGCAGCCGAAAGGGTTTGAAGATAATGATAACGAAAACAAGGTATGTCTTTTAAAAAAATCTGTATATGGACTTAAACAATCCGCAAGGTCTTGGAATCAAACAATACATAATGTGTTAATAAAGTCGGAGTTCCAACAAAGCGATTTGGATCCATGCCTTTATAAACGTTCAGAAGGGGTGGAATTAACATTTGTATTGATTTACGTGGATGACATACTGATCGCTTCTAAAAAAGAATCAATAATTATCAAGGTAAAAATGTATTCAGTAGTGCATTAAAAATTAGTGACTTGGGACCAATAAAACACAAGTTGAACGTTCAAAAGATGGTTTTTATTCAATTTCACAATTACAGTATATTGAAAAAGTATTGAGAGAAAATGGACTTCAAATAGGGTTGCCATATTTGAAAAGTGAAAAAAAAGTACATTGATGAAAAAAAAACAGTACTTTTCAAGAAAAAACAGTACATTTTTGTATTTATTGTTAATATAACTTTTACTTCAATACATCACATATTTACTTAAAATAAGTTAATACACCGAACCAAATAGCGTAGGTAAAATCAACAAAAAAAATTTTGTAGATCTTTAACGAAATTTTGTCAATTTTTTTTTTTAAGATTTAACAAATTTTATTCAAATCAACAAAATTTCGTCAAGTTGACATCCTCTAAAGAAGTAAAATTGACTAAATTTCATCAAATTGACTAAATTTCGTCAAATTGGCTAAAATTATTAGTTTGGACGCCATTACTTTTTGCATTGGGCAGTGTCATGAAAAAAAATTGTGTTTACAAACATCCATTGCTTGAAAAGTAAACAAACCAAACTTATATATGTACAAAGAAACGAAGTGGAATTAATACAGGGAGATTCAAAAAATTTATATAAGAAACTATTGTACACACGAAAAAAACATGGTTAAAAAAATATATATTCTTTGTACACACAAAAAAACTTGTTTATATAAAAATATGTAAAATATACAAAAAAACAGTACAAAAACAGTACAAATCCAAAAAAAACAGTACTTTTGCGTACTGTTTTAGGTGTTGTGAATAAAACAGTACATTTTTTAAAAAACAGTACATGTACTGTTTAAAACAGTACGAATGGCAACCCTAACTTCAAAACTCAAAACCATCATCAATTCCACTAGAGGTATCTTATGGAAAATCTGGTATAGAACGAAATCTCTTAACCAGTAATAAAAATTATCAGAAACTTATTGGAAGTTTACTATATATAACATTGAATTCGAGACCAGATGTTACAGCAGCAGTCAATATTTTAAGTAAAAAAACCTGTAATCCAAATGAAGAAGACTGGACTGAACTGAAAAGGGTGGCAAGATATTTAAAAGGAACCATTGATATGAAGCTGCATATAACGGCAGATAACGATCAAATCCTATTCGGTTATTCAGATGCCAATTGGGGTGAAGATAGATTGACCAGAAAATCAAACAGCGGTTACTTATTCAAAATTTATGGTGCTGTTGTATCTTGGGCTTGTCGTAAACAAACATGCGTGGCTTTGTCTTCTACAGAAGCGGAACTTGTGGCACTTGCTGAAGCATCAAAAGAAGCATTGTGGTTGAAGGAGCTAATAGTTGATTTTGGAGAGCAGATCACCGAACCCACCATCATACAAGAAGATAACCAAAGTTGCATAAAAATCTTCGAAGGCTTCAAATTAAACAACAGAACAAAGCATATTGATATAAAATATCATTTCATCAAAGACTACGTAACCAAAGGTATAATAAAATGTGAATACTGTCCTACCAACGAGATGCAGGCCGATTTGCTCACAAAACCACTACCACCACATAGAATTAAAGATTTAAGATCAAAATTGAAAATTACAAACGATTTAGAATGAGAAGGGCTATTGAAATATTTGTGTATTAGCCCATATGTAATTAGCATTCTAAATTTATTGATATGGCTACTCTTTAGATCATATGTTAGTCTTTTGATATTTCTATTATTATAATTTAACATTCCTTTTTAACCCTCTCTCTTCCGGTTTAACTCTTGTAGCCATAAGAAGTATTTTAATAAAGCGTGAATTAATTTGAATTAAACTTAATCATCTTAGAGTTTTTCTTTAAAATAAGAACGCGAATTTTTTACTTCAATCGTTTTTTTAATTTTGGAGATTTTTTAAAATTTTTTCTATATTATTATTATGCGTTATAAAAACTGGAAATTTTGTTTATATCAAATTCATTTTCAATTAAACAGTGAATACATATTATTAGAAATTTAATTGAAAGTTAGATTGAAATGGAACAAAAGTTTAATTGAAATTTTTTTTGGCAAAAATTTTTTCTGTGTAATTTTACATAATCTTTCACAACGGTGATACCACTGCTACGCAAAGTTAAGTTTACGTGTACAGTTGTGTGTCATTTCAAAAGTTGATACTATACTTATGCCCAGTTTTTCGCTTCGTATTTAAATGCCATTTGGACTTTAAGTTCTATTTAAATACAAACGTCAATTTTAAACTTTAAATTTAAATCACATTTAAGTGACCAATCTTGGGCATTTAAAGTCTATTTAAATTGTACAAATATAACATATGATTTTGACAGTGTTTTTTTCGCGTGGTTAAACAAACAATAAAAAATAAATTCAATTACAGCAGCCAATAAAAATTCAACTTCGGTTGCACTGAAATTTTCACTTCTCTTCATTTTTATTTTATTAATTTAATTATATATATTTTATTTCTATATTTTATTTTTTCTGTTATTTTCTGTTTTTTTTTCTATTCTTTAAACAGCTGTTTTATGAATTTTTTGACATTTCATGATGCTACCATACTTTTGTCGCAAATAAATAACAATTATTATTTAAGACTGAAAAACTGAAACTGTATTTAAATACAACTTAAATTTAAATGGCAATTAAGTAATTGCATATTTAAATACGAAGTTAAAAACTGGACATTACAGTGCAATCTTTTTATTTTAATTTGGTTTGCGACATACGCATCTGGTAACACAGTTTTCAGTATTTTGTTACTATATATATAACAAGCCGGCTAAAGCCGGGCTTGCCGGGAGTGCACCTACACGCAGAGAAATAGTATGATTGAACATGATTGTGGACACAAAATTATCATATTATGATTCTAATTGTCATATAAATTACTCTGGATAATCATATGATTACTCTGGATAATCATATGAACCATAATATGATTGCTACGATCATATTACGATTGTTAAGAGTTATAGTCATAACATGATGCTCTTTAACTATCATATAACGATCCTCTTTTTTGGGCGTGCAGTTCTGCCTAAATTTTTTTTTATTGTAAGTTTTGTGAATATTTAAGGAGTTTTTTTTATATAATGACCAACATGTGAAATATTATACAGAATTAATGTGGTGCTGATTTGGGTCTTCAAGTTACATGCCTGTAAACTTTCGCTGAAGAAGTTTGAAGCTAGAGCCCCCCCCCCCCCCCCCCTGAAATGATTTGACAAATTTAAAAACTTAATACAATTCGTTCGGATAAATTTAATATAAAAATATTTATTTTTGACTTGGATCAAATAGGAAATAGTTTTATATGGTTCGAATCTTAAAATTTCATTAGAAAACATCGACTGCAAGTGGGCGCCTATCATTGTTTGAGTGGATTTTCGACAAAAAGCAATAAATAAAATCATTCATAAGAGATTTCGAAGTTTTTTACTTAAAATATAATCAAAAAAATTGTTTGACACTATGCAAACTAAAAATTAAATATGTCTACACAGAAAAAACTAAAATTGAAAAAATTGCCTAATTAAAAACAAATCGCCAAAATTACAAAACTTTAAATAAATCGCCAAAATTGTAAAAAAATGTTTTTCACAATTATTTTTGCTGTGTATTTTGACATAAATTTCAAAATGGAGATACCACTAAGACCCAAAATTAAGTTTACTTGTGCCGTAAAAGTGGTTACTTTATTTACAGTGCAATATTTTTATTTAAATTTGGTTTGCTACGCACGCATCTGGTAACATAGTTTTCATTATTTTTTTACGATATATATTACGATATCAAAATCCATTAAAGCGAATCATGTTCCACACACATAGACCATATTTTTAATTTTTCGAAACGAATTTAAGTCTCAAACTTTGATCGATATGCATAATGTGTTAACGAGGTCCAATGTGACTCAAATTTTCTCAACTTTTTTTTGTAGACTAAATGTAAACAAATTTCGATCGGCGCTCCTTGAAATGCGACATTTTAAAATCAAGCAGCTAAACCAGTCTTTGTGTTATAACGATGTGGTTTTTTTTTGAAATTTTAAAGGGTTTTTATTTAAGAAATTGATTAAAGAAAATTTGAAAAGCATTTGAAATTGTCCAAAATATAAATCAAAGTGAATTGGAAATACGTAATTTAGTTTAAATAAGACCTGGAGATGTCAGGTATATTTTTAAATTTTCCAATTGTATATTTTTTCTCTATCATTATTTCTTTCAGACTACAATCACGCTTGCTTGGAAAATTTACTATTTTTTTAATACAAGCTATGAAGTATAGCCCCCGGTCTCAAAAAAGTGTTTAAATAATTCAAATAAGTGGCAGCCTGGGTCCACGACATAGTGTCAACATGGTTTTCAAAACGTGTGTTTTCTCGAGCATTTTAACGCTGTTTTTAAATAAGTATAAATTACCTAAACTTTAGACATATTTTCATACAAAGATGTGTTAAATTTCACCGCCTATTTTAAAAATAAATACGTTTTTCATCTATTTTTGTAGCTTTATCACCTATCCGAATTTCATTAATTTTAAAGGGTCCCATCGGAAAAGCTTCCTTGTAAGTGTCAGACAATTTATATAGAATATTTGCCTTTTAATTTGTTTTTTGGACGGTTATAAATATTTAATTTCCCGAGTTAAAACGTTTGCATAAAATAATACATTATTTTATATACACTTATAAGGTTTTGTCTGCCAGTGCATTTAACCGGACATAATTATACAAATTCATATATAAAATCAACTTTGTAAAAAAAATTTAATATGATGTCATATATAGTTGCGTATAATTGTATATTGCATTTAGAATACGCTAAAACTAATCCAATTAATAATTACGTTATATTTATATACCTAGACATTGCAAAATTATATATATTTTGATATTATATCATATTTAAAAAAACACAATTGTATTTTAGAAAAAATTGTATATTACCCCATGCAGAGTCACACTAGAAAAATTTTCAATCATATTTTGGATGTAAATATGTATTACATCAATACAATAGTACAATTAGTTGTATCATTTTGTGTATAATTTTATACACAAAATTTACCCCAATTTTTGTCTTTTGAATTGATTTCTTTCTGGTTATTAACCCTAAAAAAAGAACTTGTTTCATTTGTAACATTATGAGTTCTTAATTTAGTCTTAGATTTTTTTCAATGTAAAACTCTAAATTTAGTTTCAACGTTTTTTCCGTGTTTGTTATTCAATGGTGTAAGTTAATAAATTCCACAAAATGTTTTTCTCAAACAATTTTTTTTTTTGGTAATTTCAAGGGAATTTTTTGAATATAATAAAATGTCCAAATGGAAAGGAATTTGTTACAAATTATAAAGTTGTAAACCTTTTGCAAGTGGCTAAAGTCTAAAAGGATTAATAGATATTTCGGATTTTCATGAAGTTTTAAAATCAAAAACCGGATACAACTATAGCTTATTTTGTATATATCAGTATCAGTTCAGATATAAATTTATACCGCTGTATAAATCGTATTAAATTGTATCGCGTCATTATTCGGTTGTTATTTAATCTAATATTATCAAATTAAAACTAAACTAATGCAAACTTATATAATTATAATGCCCATTTTTTGGATAAAACTGTATTAAGACTCATTTTAATTTTTTTTTTTTTTTAAAGAGAAGCAACACTCAGGAAATTCTTCCTATTAATTAATGTGTTGCTTTCTTTGGAAAGGGGATAGTGGAGAGATGAAAGGTGGCTTCAAACATGGCAACACTGTAATTGCGCGAGTAGATAAGTCTTAGAACAGTTGTTTCCCGTCACCTGATGTAGAGTTGGCGAATTTATTGAAGCTTTTTGTTTCATAGCCCTGATTCATTATTTTACTTCGGTGGGGTTAAGTGCTATGGGAACACCGAAGGTGGGCGCAGCGATACATATAAGTGATAGAAAACTCATACATATTATTTTTCTAAATTGATGTTGTCGTCACCGGGAATCGAACCCGGGACCATCTGTGTAATAGTCCAACGCGCTAACCATTACACCACAGCGCCCACGGAAATGCACTTTATGCGAAGGTTTTTGTTTCAAAATTACCTTAGAAGCGATTTCTATTACTAATACATGATTGCCCATTACGTGTTGATAAGTAAAAATTTAGCAAAAAAAAAAAATAAAAAAAAAAGCTGTAATTCTAGTGTGCACATACTTTTATAAGTTTCCCCGGGTTACAAAAAAAAATTATATATATAATCAAAATAAAAAATCGAAAAAGCCACCAATATAAATTACATTTTAAACTTTAAGGCAAAACAACGTGTTATCTATGATAACAACATAGTGGGCTTGTCCGTTACCATAGCTTATGTGTATATGGTCTAATTTAATGAAAAGACATTAATTAATAGGAAGAATTTCCTGAGTGTTGCTTCTCTTTAAAAAAAAAAAAAAAAAAATGAAAAGATAATTTTTAAAAAATATGCAATAAAAACATAGTAAAAATGGTATTCAAATGGAATTGGTACTGCCTATTTACGCTGCCTAAGCCGCTGGAGCTTGGAACTTAAAATTTGTCATGGAGGGTCCTTCTCGATCGTGTAAAACTAATCACGATCTATTGAAATTGTTAGGATTTGGTACGAAAGGGATATAACGTCTTCCCCTTATCGTCCTACTTAAACCCCTTCAGCTAAAAATCTAAAATTTACCTTAAGGAACTTCCAATAAAACTTGATAAAAATGTGATACAAAGGCAAATATGTTCCCTTAACCACTCAGCCCAAACGGCTTCATTTTGAAATTCTGCATGTATGTTCCTCCTCTGGCGCACCAATCCACAAATATGGGATTATTGGAAATGTTTACGTAATGGAGCAAAAACTGAAATGGTTTCCTCTTGATTTACTGCCCAAACCCTTTTGTATAGAAATCTAAATTTTACTTTTAATGTAATTCCCAAATAACATTTGGCTAAAAATCTTACTTTTAAAATATGCGTTTCTTTGAACTTCTAATTAAATTGCTGTAAAGAGGTTAAAAAAGAAAAAGTGTCCTATGATAACAACTTAGTGGGCTTGCCCGTCAATACACACAGAAAAAAATTAAGCTATTTGAAAACTGAAATTCGGTAACTACGTTTCAAATTTGGTTATTATGAATTACAGTGGGTTTGTGCAACTAAAAATTAGTTTTCACAACAAAGCTCGGTTAGTTCAACTGAATTTTAGTTGCAAAACTCAAAATATTCAGAAATCTAATACAAATATCGTTGTACTAACTCATTTTATAAGTTGGTATCATTAAAATACAATCTTCAACTTGGTTGGCACTTTATTTCTCTGTGTATATAAATTATGTGCTCCTTGGTGTACGGACTAATTTACTGAAAAGATAATTTCTAAACTATGCAATAAAAACATATTAAAAAAGGTATTCAAAAGGGATTTAGTACAGTCTAACCACCCATTCCAAGCCACTGGAGCTTGGAACTTTAATTTTCTCATGGAGGTTCCTTCTCGATCGTATACAACTAATCACGGTCTATGGAAATTCTTAGGATGTGGTACAAAAATGATAAAAAGTCTTCCCCCTATCGTCCTACTTCATCCTTCGTCTAAAAATCTGAAATTTCAATCGCGTTAGTCCATAATCAATGGGCTAAAGTACTTAAAATACACCTTTAGGAATTTTCAATAAAACTTGTTAAAAATATGGTACAAAGGCTTGATTTTGCAATTCGGCATGTAAGTTTTTTTGTTAAGAAATCTGAATTTTATAATACAAGGTGGCGCAAAAATAACCTTCCGATGTTTTTTGGCTGTAATTTAAAAAAAAAAATGAAAAACTTTGATTCTTCTTGTGGATTATTTTTATTTGGTATTTTAATTTTTTTTACATCAAGTCGAGAATATGATGTCATGTAAATGGCCGCCGCCACAGTTGATTGTCATTTGAGCCCTTTTTATGGCATTTTCCATCACTTTGGCCAAAACTTCCGGCGATAGGTCCTCACATTCTTGACGGATATTGTCTTTAAGAGCTGCGAAGAGTCTGAGGCTTGTTGACATAAACCCGCGACTTCAAAAAGCCCCACAAAAAGAAGTCTGGAGCGGTCAAATCAGGCGATCTTGCTGGCCAGTGCAAATCGCCAAGATGGAAATGGGCCTCATCATTCATGATTATTTTTGATGAAAAATCATCTTCCTCTTGATGGTGATTGGCGGTCAGCAGCTAACAGCTGATGCACCGTCTGGACTTTGTACGGAAACATCTTCAAATCTTGTACCAAAATTCGCTGTAAAGACCATCGACTGATACCCATTTGCGTGGCACGTCGTCTGGTCGATGTCGACGGCGCTTCCATGACATCCTCGGCTACAGCAGCAATATTCTCTGCAGAACGGCTACTCCGGGGTCTGCCACGCCTGGCAGCATCTCGTGTTGTGCCAGTCTCTTCGAGGCGAGCGGCTAAACGTCGCAGTGTTTCACCAGTAGGCGTTGGTCGGCCAGGAAATCTGCGACGAAATTCACGTTGTGCCAAAGTCACCGACCGATTATTGGTCAAATAAATAGTCACCAATATTCCGCGTTCTGGAGCAGTGTAGCGTAACATTGTTTATTAACGTGTATTTCGCATGTGTTTACTACACAAATGTCAAAACAGAACTGACATTAAGGGCCAATCGCAAAATTTATAGCATTTTCTGATAGGAGGATTACTTTTGCGCCTCCTTGTACGTATTCCCTGAGGTATAGGCTAATTTACCGGAGAGAATTTCCAATAATAACGTGGTAAAAGTTGTAAAAAATATAGCTCGGCTCAAATCGTAGGAGCCAGGAATTTGAGATTTGACATGTAGGTACTTCCTTAAGCGTAGACATCAACCAACAGATTGGCAAAAACGGACAATCCCATTAGGTAATTATATCGTAGTTTACTTAAGATATACTTTTTAATCAGAACTAGTCATAAATAGGTATTTAAAGGGACATGTACAATTGCTTAATGCTTAAAATTTAAAACATCTTCTCGAAATGGTTACACAAAATAATTAAAACAGGAAATTATTTTCTTTTTAATGTATTCCGACATTAAAAACTATTGGTAACGATATATCGGACTTTTAAGCTAGTCGAGTAACAATAACAATTAAATTATAAAATATTTTGGGGTAAAAGGTGGTACTAGTTCATAACTTTTAAATACATTTACCCATTCTCTTGAAAATTTTAGATTCCAAGTGCTGCAAAATTATATTCTCTTTTTGACAAATGAACATAAAAGCAGAAAATTTAAAAAAAAATATTTGGTCCTGGACGATTTTTATAAGCTAATCTTTTGGGATCTAAATTTTTAGGCAGGAATGACATGACATTATCCCAATTTCCGATTTGGGGATTATGGATTAATATGTTTCTATCATAACCAGGGTTTAAAATTTAGTCAATAGTTTATTTTTGTCGGATACTGACTATGCTCAAAATATGAAACGTTTGCATATTTCAATAGCATCAAAACTTAAAATTGCCTTAGCTAAACACACACTGCAAACAGCATGCCCGTGTAGTAAATATTTTAAGTTCTATCGTTAGTTCGTGATATGTAAAAATATGCGGCTAGAAAGAAATATGTAACTGCTAACTGCTAACAGCGCCGCTAGTTGTGTGTGTATTTTAATGCAACTGGCAGTTACTAATAGTAGCATATTTTTACATATAATATTTGTTTCTAGGTAATATTTCTATAGCTTACTATTCGCGACGACAACTAGCAGCAAGATCGTGTGCATATAATATTTTTTAACACGAACTAACGATAGAACTTAAAATATTTACTAGACATAGGCATGATATTTGTAGTGTGTGTTAAGCTAAAGCAATTTTAAGTTTTGATGCTATTAAAACTGCGGCAAATGAAATATATTTAGTATTAATACATAGTTAATAGTTTAATATTCGGCAATTTGAAACTACTAATAGTAGTTTTTTAATGCCTGATCATAACCCCCAAACCAACATGGGAAGTATGCCTAACATGATTATGCTAATAATCCCCAGTAAAAAATACACATATTCTTTATAGACAAATTTTTCAAAAGAACATTTTGTGAATATTAAAGTTTTTCTGCGTAGCCGGCCTGCGGCAGGACTTAGGGGCTTTTTACTCTGTGGTATGTCCGAAGCAGGCTTCGCTGAGTAAAATATTTCTGCAAATCTGTAAAATTAAATACGTAATACCTTATTGTATTTTCCAATAAAAATTACATTTTGAACTTTAACGCAAAAAAAAGTCTTATCTACGCTAACAACCTTGTGGGCATTGTGCGCTAGTATAAAATATGTGTTCCTTGATGTACAGACTAATTAACTATTTTTTGAATTTGAAATAAAAACATAGTTAAAATGGTGTTCAACTGTTAATTAGTGCCGCCTAATCACCCAGCTTAAACCGCATGATCTTGAAACTACAAATTTGGTATGAAGGTTCCTCCTTCGGCGTAGACATAATTTTCGGAAACACGATTTTTTAAAATAATTAAAAGGTTGCACAAAAAAGATAAAAAGTCTTTTGCTTAACGTTCTGCTTAAACCCCCTCGCTGGAAATCTGACAAATTTCAAATACATCCAGAAAATAGATTCGGTCGTAGTAACCGTATTTTACTAGTAGCTATCTAATTTTTTGGTAGTTATCACCAAATTTCTGTTGAAGCAATCGAATGACTGTAGCTTCAACCGAAAGATTTTCATCACAATCAAATGATTCAGTTGTCGCTACCGAATCTTTCGATTGTGTTAAAAATTATTCAATTGAAGCAACGGACATTTTGACACCACAATAGAATTTCGATTGCCCCAACTACAACGGTAGCCACGACCGACTATGTTTTCCGGGTGTAGAGTATGGGAAAATGAACTTTTTGGAATTTTAAACAAAAACTTAATAAAAATGTGGTAGAAAGAAAAAAGTGACTCCTTAATCACCCAGTCGAGACCGCTGAAGCTAGGAACATGAAATTTGGCATGTAGGGTCCTCCCTTAGCGTAGACGATTTTTGGAAATTGTTAGGATAAAAAATATTCCTAGAAATCTGTAATTTCAAATAGAGTAATGGCTAATGTACTTAAAATATACTTTTGGAATTTCCAATAAAAACTCGATGAAAATGTGGCGCAAAAACAAAAATGTCCCTTTAATCACCCTGACCAAGCTGCTGGAGTTAGGAACTTGAAATTTGGCATGTAGGTTCATCCCCTCGCATAAACATCCACTAAGATGGGATTTTGGAAATGTTTACTTGGAAAAGTGGCCTTATGTCCAAAACCCTTCAGGTAATTCACTAAAGAAAAACTTTTTGGAATACATCATAAAACCACGGTAAGACAGGGTTCAAAAGGGATAAATGGCCATTAGTCACAAAGTTCAAACCACTGCAGCTAGGAACTTGGAATAAAGCAAACACTTTTAATGTTTAATTATTAAAAAATGAAATCTTAATATATTCCGATATTAAAAACTACCGTTAACGGCGTCTAGGATTTTAAGATATAGAAGATTTTGGATATTCAGAAGTTATGAGTTTAAAAAAGAGCAAAAGGTGGTAAATGGTACTCTTTACAACCCTTAAAGAAATTTACTTATTCACTTAAAGCTTATAGGTTTCAACTGCAGCAACATTATTTACTCTTTTAAAAAAATGAACACAAAGTCATGAAATTTGGAACCTGTAAAATAATATTTGGTCCTGGACAACCAATGAGCACAAAAGCACGAAATTTTGAACCTAGACGATTTTTATCTCCCGATCCTAAATTTATTTTTAAAATTTTTCAATTTTAAGAGGGCATCCTCATTATGACCCTTATTTAAACACTGGCATAAATTAAAGTTACCCTTATTTAACAAAATAGTAAAAATTCCCAGTGCTTAAACCATTTTTGAGTGTTATTTCTCAAAACAATTTTTTGAGAACCTATTTGTTACATTTTTAAAATTTAGTGTTAAAATATGATATTACCTAGTAAATGGCGTCATCAGTTTATCCGAATTTTTCAAGACGGCGATATTATATCCTTATCTGACTTTAGAATATGACCCATAGCTCGAAAACTGATAAAATTAAAGGAAAATGGCAGGGACCGTAAATAATGATTATTGCTCGTTTTTTTTTGAATCAAAAAATCAATCACTTAGAAGAGACATAAAAAAAAATTTATTGCACCATTATTATTATTTTTTTACAATCTTTGCATATCCGTCATGATTTTTAAATTTTTGATTTTTAAAGTTTTCTTCAATGGTAATGATTATTTTTGAGTAATAATAAAACAAATCAGCCATAATCATTATTTTTGAGCAAAAAAAATAAAACTCAAAAATAATCATTATTTATGATTTTTATTTTTTTCGCTCAAAATAAAACTCACTTTCAATGTGTGGGATTGACATATCTCAGGAAGTAGGAGGAGCTTATCGAAGATTATGGTATCAATCTCTTCTTTGGAAGATTCTCTAGCAGATTAATGCATCAATCATATATTTGGGTGAGGTTTAAGGGGTTAATTTTTAATTTGAAAATAGGGCTTTTTTTGCCGTATTTTGTGAAAGTATCAATGTGTGGGATGGACATATCTCAGAAAGGAAGCGGAGCTTATCCAAGATTATGATATCAATCTCTTCTTTGGAAGATTCTCTAGCAGATTAATGCATCAATCATAGTTTGTGGGTGGGGTTTAAGGGGTTAATTATTAATTTCAAAATAGGGCTTTTTTGCCGTAAAGTCAAAATTTGGAAGCTCGATTTTCACCGTAGACGTATGTTTTAGTGACTTTTTTGCTCAGTACAATCCCAAGAATCAGAAACGCGAAGCGCCCATTAAGATTTTTGTCCTTCCATACTAATCGCCCCACCCTAATATGTATATATATTTACACCTACATGAAAGTGAGTTTTATTTTGAGCGAAAAAAATAAAAATCATAAATAATGATTATTTTTGAGTTTTATTTTTTTTGCTCAAAAATAATGATTATTGCTGATTTTTTTTATTATTACTCAAAAATAATCATTACCATTGAAGAAAATCATTAAAACTCATAACATAATCATTATTGTGTAATTTTTATTATAAAACTCATAATGATTACGGTCCCTGGAAAATGGATGAAAATTTGCATTACTCCTAGCTTCACCATACGCCCGTTATAATGACATCCCTATCTAAAATAGGACCTTGGTTAGGACCAGGAGCCTCGGAATTTTTTCGAAAAATGTTCTAAATATATACGGACCAGGTCTGGTAAAGCTTCTGCGACCCTTTTGAACAAATAGCCAAAAAGTAAAATGTAATGACGCAAATGAAAGACCAAATTTTTTTATTATTGTATTTCACATCAATGTAACATTGTTTTTGGCTTGAATAAAAATTGTGTGTAAATATGCGTCTAAACGAGTTAACCGATTAAATTTAAAGAATGTAAATAAAATACTTTGTAAGAGTAGAAATAAAACTGTAGATGTACCTATTCTGTACATTAATTAAGAATTGTAAAAATTAAAAAAAAAATAATGGTTCTGAGCCAAATAAAACAGAAATACATTTTGTTAAATGTAATAAATTTTTCTGTTGAGCGAACAGATATATTATTTTGAGTGCAGTGTTTTGAACTCAAAAACTTTAGTGAAGTTTTATGTGGGTTTAAATTTGAATAAAATTGTCCTTAACCTGTTTTTCGAAAAGTATAATTTTTGTATTTTTTTTTTTCAATTTGGATTAACATTTCTTTACGAAAAATAAGGTTTGAGAAAAATGCTTATGAAAATCAAAAAATACATACAATGCGAATGAAGTTTTTGAGTTCAAAAGACTATTATTTTGGAACTACTTGGAATATTGAAATTTAAATATAATATTTTTGTGAAAAAATGCTATCAATTCATGCAAAAACTTTTTCGATGTCTTAAAGGCAAACATTTAATTATTTTAAGGGGTTGTTTTTAATATTCTTTCCTCTTCATCTCCGAATTCCTAATTAGCCCTTCTCAGTGCGCATGTTTCTATAACTACATATAAAATTTAATGTTTCAACGATCAAGTAATCGAGCAGACTGTAGGATGCATTTTAAACCCCTTTGTTTCCCCGTTCTTATAAAATTTTTCTGAAAACAAATTTTTACTAATCTGACCATTTTGGAAACAATTTACATTTTAAGTTTCAAATTAAGCTTAACATTTTGATTAAGATGAGCACTTCTTAAACATTTTAAATCCCTGTAATACCACGTTTCCAGTGGAAAATTCAATAAGCGCATTTTCAGTGTATTAGCCCACATCTAGTTTTTAGCCAATGGTCGTAAAATGGGACTCTTTACTCGTTTCTACGTCTTCCATTAATATATTAAAGATCCCGATTTAGTGCATGTCTACAGATGGGCGATGTTTAATTAGTAAGTACTTTTTAGTTTGAATAACTTTTTGGAAATAACCCATCGTGCCATGATCATGAAAATTACTATAACATAAAACTTGTTATATGTATTCTTCAAATTTTTATGAACTTGCAGTTTTTTAGATTTTTTGAAAATTTGTTATCATTTGCGCTCAGTGTTGGATTTTTTAAATAAAATTACTTTTTGTGGAACACGTACTTTTTAAAAAAAGATATATTCGTTGGGAAAAAGTATTTTTTGGAAAAAGTACTTTGATTTGGAACTTTTTGAAAAATTACTTTTTAGAATAGTATGTAGTTTTTTTGGCAAAAGCATATTTTTTTTTTTTTTTTTTGAAAAATGTGTTTTTTATGAAAAATTTGCTTTTTGGAAAAAATTTTTTTTTAAATAATACTTTTTTTTTGAAAATGTACTTATTTTTAAATAATACTTTTTTTTTTGAAAAGGGTACTTTTTTAAAAAAGGACTTTTTTCGGAAAAAGAAGTATCTTTTTTTTGAAAAAGTATTTTTTTTTTGCAAAAGTACTTTGAATATTACTTTTAAATAAACCGTTACTTTTGTTTTTAACTTTTTCCACTTTTTGGCCCTCTCCTCTTCAAGTTCCTAGGTCCAGGGGTCTAGGCTAGGCGATGTTGAGTCAGTCACTCACACCACTCCTTTCTATATATAGATTATTTATATACATTAATATGAAAAAAAAAGATACACGAAATAGTTTTAAACGGGAAAAGTGTAGAAAAAATTATATTTGTAGAAAATTTAGTAGAATTCTGGTTAAACGAATTACAGGACGTCAAGGTTGTACGTTAAATCGAGATATTCGTTAAACAAAGATTTAAGTTTTTTGTTTATTAATAAAAAGCAAAACTATGCAATTATTATTTATATTTTTGAAATTTATATATTTTTTATTTTCGTTCGACTTGTTCGTTAAGGTGTTACATCAGTATGAAAAATTTGGCATTCGTTGAACCGGGAATTTTTTCATTGAGTGTTGTTTTTTTCGTTTTTTTAAATTTTAAATACAAAAAAAAAAAAAATTGGAAAAATGGACTTCAAAAATTATACATTTTTTTGGAAGAAGTAATTTTTTCAAACTGTAATTTTATTTTTGAAAAATTTATAAATTATGAAAAGTTTTTCGACCTTTGAAATGAATGACTTTATTAAATAATTGAGCCCTAGGTCACGTTTGTATTTATAAAATATCCTTTATTATTTTATATATCTCCAATATTTTGTCATTCTTTGAATGACATCTTCAGGGAGTCTAAAATTGTCCTATAATAATATCATATTAATACATATAAAGAAAACATATTATAACATAATAACAATTTTTTATATATATAATACATTAACATATAACATAACATCAAACTAATATTACCAACTTAAGATTTGTAGGGTACAAAACATATGAAAATAAATGCTTACATGAACAACAACAAACAATATTAAAAACAAAACTTTTTTGCCGCTGCCCTCCACTCTGGTCAACAGAACATTTACAACTGTTTTTTATTTATTTATTTTCATATTAGTTTGTTTACTAAAAATCTAAAACTCTTTCCAATGTTCTCAGTGTCTGATTTGAAATTCATACGTTGTGTAGTTGTTTCATTATGTTCAGAGCTTCCAACATGTAGCGGTGCCGGGTACCTGCTCTCAACTTGTAGTATCCGCACACTTTCTAAATCGGGACTGTGATTATGGTGTTTACAATGTGCCGTAAGTGCTGTTTTATTAGCATCATTGTTTATATTTCTTAATTTAATGTCCGATTTATGAAAAATTGTATTTTGTCGGTATTTTTTGAAGTTGAAGTTGGTTTTTAAGCTTTTGGCATAAAAATTTATTTTTTGGAACAAAACTTAGAATATACAAAAACGACTCGAAAGCCAGCACATAGAAGACTTTTTTAAGTTTGGTACTATGGTACTTTGGTACTATTTTAGAAAAATTAAATTTTTTTGTAATTTTTTTTAACAAAAGGTACATTTTTTGATACCTCTTTTTTTGGAAAAGGAACTTTTTGGTCCTTTTTCTTTGGAAAAGCTACTGTTTTGAAATTGGTACTTTTGTAGAAAAATAAAATTTTTTGATACTTTTTTTTTAGTAAAAAGGTAAATGTTTTGGTAGTTTTTTTTTTTTTTTGAAAAGGGAACTTTTTCGTTACTTTTTTGGAAAAGATACTTATTTTTTGGAAAAGGGTACTTCTTTAGGGAAAAAGTATTATTTTGAAATTGGTACTGTTTTAGAAAAAGAAAATTTTTTTTGTACTTTTTTCTGAAAAGGGTACATTGTTTGTTAGTTTATATCAAAATTTCGGTACTTTTTTGGAAAGGGACATTTTTTAAATTGGTACTTTTTTAGAAAATTTAATTTTTTTGGTAGTTTTTTAATAATAGCTTTGGTACTTTTTTTTTGGTAAAAAGGAAATCTTTTTGGTACTTTGTTTTTTGAAAATGAACTTGTTTGGTACTTTTTCTCTTGGAAAATCTACTTTTTTCGGTACTTTTTTCTGAAAAGGGTACAGTTTTTGGTACTTTTTTTGAAAAAGGGACTTTTTTGGTATTTTTTTTTTTTTTTTGAAAATTACGGTACTTTTTTTGTGGAAAGGGACATTTTTGAAATTGGTACTTTTTTCAGAAAATTTAATTTTTTTTGGTATTTTTTTGCCAATAGTATTGGAACTTTTTTTTGGTAAAAAGTAAATTTTTTTTGAAAATGAACGTTTGCGGTACTTTTTATTTTGGAAAATGTACTATGAAGGGTATGAAGGGTACTTCTTTAGGGAAATAGTATTATTTTGAAATTGGTACTGTTTTAGAAAAAGAAAATTTTTTTGGTACTTTTTACAATAGTTTTTGGTACTTTTTTTAAAAAAGGATACATTGTTTGGTACTTTTTTTCGAATAGGGACTTTTTTCGGCAAATTATTTTTATCAAAATTTAGGTACTTTTTTTGGAAAGGGACATTTTTGAAATTGGTACTTTTTTAGAAAATTTATTTTTTTTTGGTACTTTTTTACCAATAGTGTTGGTACTTTTTTTTTGGTAAAAAGGAAAACTTTTTGGTACTTTTTTTTGAAAATACTTTCTCGATGTATAATTCTGCGCTTGGGTCGTGAAGTTGCAGCTTCAGCCATACTATAATCTACGTCAGCTTCGCTTTTGATTAATCTCGGTTTAGACATTTCACTCTTCTTTGCATACACTCTAGCGCCTATAGCAGGCATCGCCAAAAAAATTTCTGTAGTGTATTAGTGAGTAAGAGAGAGGAAAAAATTGAGAGAATTACAGTCATAGAAAAATGTTAGTAGCAGAATCCATTCTGATATTAAGAAAAAAAAAAAAATAAAATAATTAAGATAATCAAATACACCTGATTAACAATGGTTTAAATATAACAGTGTATGTTATTACATAATTAAATGTTATTTTGTATGGTTGGGACACAAAAATATGTATGTTTTTATATATAGTTTCATCAACATACATAAAATTATACAACTTACAAGGGAAGTTTATTTCTGCGGACCGTCAGATCCTAATGAACCTAAAATATATTATCGAGAACATACAACTTTGAAACCAAACCAAAATTGAACGACTTTTTAAAAACTTCTTTTGAACAAAAAAAAACCCCCCTTTTCAAATATACATAAATAACTACATAAATAAATAACATATTCCGTACATTCCTTAAATGTTTTATAACATAAAAGGCATTTATTTTATTTATTTATTCGGAATTCTATACACAAGACTATTGTCTCTTATTACAGTATAGAATTATATATATGAAGGAAAGGCGTTCCGTTCGAAATAATACAAAAAAAATAATAATAATAATATTAACTTAATCTTAAATAATCAAATATTATTAAAATAGTGAAATATAAAGTGGACAAAAATATCAATAATATAGTTTTACAAAAACAAATTAACAAAATGATCAAAAAAAAAGTAATTACATTAATACAAATAAAATAATAAATATAAAAGTATAAAAGTAATCATCATCATCCAATCAAACATTAATGTTTAAAGTTAATTAATTTGAAAACAAAATAATAATGTTTTTTTGAAATATTGTGCATTACTAATAATTTGTATGTTGTATGGGATTGAATTCCAAAGACGGATTGCATGTATGAAAAACTGCCATGTGGAAACAAGATAACGACGTTTAAGAGGAATGATTCTTTTGCCTCTGGTAGAATTTGAAAATGTTAAACGTTTATATAGATGTTCAGGCTCCTTAGTATAAACCACCTTGTGTAAAAATATTAAGACTCTAGTTTTAAGTAAATCATCGAACTGGAATCCATAGAGTTTAGTTGTAGTTATTGATGAAATGGAATCGTATCTTTTCTTCCCATATACATAACGTGATATATTTTTGAAAACTGAGTTAAGTTTATCTCTGCTTTCAGCATCACATTCAGAAAATAATTCACATCCATACGTTAGGATTGGCATTAGATATGTTTTTGCGATAAGAGTCCTTATTCTGACAGGTGTGCATTGTTGCGTTATCCACAGCGATCTAAGCATCGAAAAAGTTCGACCACATGCGTACTTAACATGGTCAGACCATGTTAGGGTGTTATTAAAAACAATTCCAAGATTTTTTGCTGATTTAACAGTTTTTATGCATTCATTATTTAAATTTACATCGGGTATCAAAACAGTTTTATTCAATCGCGATTGAATAACAAGACATTTTGATTTTTTGGGATTTATGCTAAGTCTATTGGCCGAAGCCCAAATATTAACCCGCTGAAGTTCATCATTCAATATAGTGATGCATTGTTGAATATTTGATACGTTACAGCTAATGTAAAGTTGTACATCATCGGCATACATTCTCACTTTACAGTAATGTAGCTGGTGCGGAAGATCATTTGCGTAAAGGAAGAACAGAAGAGGGCCTACAATTGATCCTTGTGGAACACCTCTTCTAACAGGAAGTAATTTTGATTTGGCTGAGATACTTTGAACGAACTGATATCTATTACTGAGATAAGTCGATAATAAACGTGTAGCCGTTGTAGAAAATTTGAACATTTTTTCAAGCTTGTAGCATAGTATATTGAGGTCAACGGTATCGAAAGCTTTTGAGTGATCTAAGAGAACTAAAAAGTTTGTTTTTCTTGCATCAATTTCCATTCTTATATCTTCAGCAACATCTGCCAGTGCAGTTATACAGCTGTGTTTCTTACGAAAACAAGACTGTCGATCAGTTAAAAGATGGTGTTTGTTTATGAAAAGTGACATTTGATTATGAATTATTCTTTCGAAAGCTTTGGACAAAAATGGTGAAATTGCAATTGGTCTATACTCAGTTTTCGTTTTTGGAATTGGAATAATTTTAGAATTTTTCCATTTTGTAGGAAAACAACTAGTAGTTATTATCCTATTATATATATGAGTAACGTAGGGCAAAATATGAGGAAGAAGAATTTTGAGAAATTTTGGATGGATTTCGTCACATCTTTACCTATGCCAATTTCTCTAATTGTCTGCCATGTTTGTCTTGAGCCCAAGGCTGATGAGAATTTATCATCGTAAAATTTCGCTTTAGCTTGCTTAATAGTTTTACGAGTTTCATTTCTGGCAGCACGGTACTCATTATGTAAAATTGTTGTTTTAAACTTTTCCCAACGAGAGTAAGCGAAATCTCTTTTATTAATGCATTGTTGTGTTCTTGAAGAAAACCATGGATTTTTCGTTGGCCGTATTATCTTTGTTTTCAGTGGCACTGATTGATTAAACAAATTCAGTATGTTGCGTTCAAGAAATGACAGTTGATCGTCTACCGAAAGCATGTAAAATATTTGATGCCAATCGATTTTAAAAAACTTACACTGCAGAAAAATGTAGTCTAAATTCTTAAAATCACGAAAAGTAATTGACTGATTAGGTACACGTAGTTTAAAATTATAGGTCATAAAGACGAGATCATGCTTGGAAAAACAGGGTGCAGAAATTTGATCGTAAAGAAAAACTTTGCGTATATCACTAACAAAAAATAAGTCCAATAACGTACTGCTAGTTGACGTGAAATGAGTGGGTGTATTTGTGTTAGGCGATGTAAGTCCTAGAAATGTCATACTGGTAGTGAGGCTAAAATCCATTAAAGTATTGCAGTTAAAATCTCCCACAATAACAACATCATCATACATTAGTGTTCGGTTTTCTACAACTGTTAAAAATGATTTCATACATATATTTTTATCAGGCCTATATACGCAGCCTACTAGTAGTTTTTCTCCTCAGAAATAATCTCGATCATCAAGTGTTCTACCAAATCATCAAAGCTAGAGTTGCATACGTTTTTAAATACCAAGCCCTTTTTCACATAAATGGCAACACCGCCGGCATAACTACCCCTGTCAACTCTAAGTAGGGTATATCCGTTTGTGTATTTAGAGTCAAGCCACGTTTCCGAGATGCATATAATATGTATGCCAGAGTTTTCAAATATAAATCTAAATTCATCCATCTTGTACCTTAAACTTTGAGCATTAATATGGCAGATTTGTAAACCATCATTTTGTTTGGTTAAAATTCTAACCATGTTTGCAGTGCCGTTTTTGGAATTTTCCCTGCTATTATTTGGATTGTGCATTAAAATACACCAATATTTGCAGAAAAGTAATGCACGATTTCAAATTGAAAATATTAGAACAAGCAAATAAAAATTGTAAGAAAATATAGTAAGATGATAAAAACAGGATAAAAATATTTTACATTTGACAAAAATAAAACAAATTAAAAAGTAAAACACTGGTAATTTTAGTAAAATACATTTTGGTAAATATTTAATATTAAACAATTATTGGCGCATCTGGTGAATTTATTTTATTTTTATTGTTTGCGTTACTTAGGCGATAGATTGATTTGATAGCAGGCATGGACAAACTAATTGTAGAGCAAATCAATCCAAATATATCCAATAAATTTTCTTCTGGATCAAACGGAATTCCATTTATACGCAGATCACAAGCTACGGTATTATTTTCATGTCGCTTTAATTGTGTTTTTAATGATTTAATTTCATCCTTCATACTTAATACTTCATCCGCGACTCTGTATCAGAGAATGTTGTGTAACTTCTCTTAATCTTTTATGAGTGGGGGTTATAATAACTGTTGTAGTTGCTTCTGTATTTCTTATTTCTTGTGTGTTGTTTAAATGGTTATTCATTGTATTATTGTGTTTGTTTATATTTTTGCGGGTTTTTTTGTTATTTATTTTTATAGATTTTTTTTTTAGAGAAAAGAACAAAACTCTTATTAAACAATATGTAACTCTTTTTTATGGAGATAATAATAACTCTTTATAATTAGTAGATTTTGGATTGTTTGTTTGTATGGATTTATTTGTGTATTGTTGGAATATTTTTCTTTAAAATGTTTTTAAATTAAAAATTGTTTTTAAATAAAAAAAAAAGAAAAAAGTGTTTTTAATGGATTGTTTTTAACGAATTTTGATTAGAATTGTTTATAGTATCTAATAGATATTTTTTTTAACTATTTTAAACTTATTAGAACTTGTTTATTTATAATTTTTAAAAAAACGCTTCGGAGCTTATTAAAAAACACGTCCGTTCTCTTCAACAACAGCAGATATTTTGCATTGTATGTTACCAAAAGCATTTTTGATCATACAATATTTTTTGAGTGTCATCATTAAAAAAAATGTTAAAGCATCCACTGAACATGTACACTTGTCGCATTCTCATCGACGACTAAATGAAAGAGTACAAGAATGTGTGTGAGGTCAGTGCTGCCAACCCAATTTGTTTAAAAATCGTCAAATTTTGTTGAAAAAATCTTGAAAATCGTCATTTTGTGAATGAGAAATCGTCAAAAAATCGTCATTCCGAAAACTCCTTATATTTCAATAAAAAAAATAGAAATTTTACTCACAACTTCGTTTTAATCACTTTATTTGTAATTATTTCACAGTTTTAATGTTCTTTTTTTTATTAGTTCCTTTACAAACGACTCTGAGTCTTAAAAACACAACTCCCAATACTCATTTCGGGGAATGGAATTTTAAAATCACTGACCTATTCTAAAATCTGCAAAATTCGTTTAGTTTTAAAATTTTTTCCCGATATTTGGTTTCATAAAATTCGGGCATACAATAAAGAGGGAAATAAAGAAAAATATTTATGTACCAAGAATCACTCTTTTTTTATCACTGATTTTGAAGCTAATGATTTAAATTATTAAAAAATAAATATTTTGGATTTGCCTTTGTGAATGAGAAATCGTCAAAAAATCGTCATTCCGAAAACTCCTTATATTTCAATAAAAAAAATAGAAATTTTACTCACAACTTCGTTTTAATCACTTTATTTGTAATTATTTCACAGTTTTAATGTTCTTTTTTTTATTAGTTCCTTTACAAACGACTCTGAGTCTTAAAAACACAACTCCCAATACTCATTTCGGGGAATGGAATTTTAAAATCACTGACCTATTCTAAAATCTGCAAAATTCGTTTAGTTTTAAAATTTTTTCCCGATATTTGGTTTCATAAAATTCGGGCATACAATAAAGAGGGAAATAAAGAAAAATATTTATGTACCAAGAATCACTCTTTTTTATCACTGATTTTGAAGCTAATGATTTAAATTATTAAAAAATAAATATTTTGGATTTGCCTTTGTAAAATATATAAAACAAATACATTCGAATTTCGGTATTTTTTAAATAAAAATAAAATAAAAAAAATCACATTTCCTTAGATGTTTTAAATAAAAAGAAACTTGATCACATTTTTTCAGTAAATTTTATAGAAATAAATTTAAAAATTTAAAAATTCTATAAAATTGCAAATTTTTATAAATCGTCATTTTTCATATAATAAATTTTTTGAAATCTTCAATCGTCATTTTATCATATTTCACTTCAAAAATCGTCACAATGGAGACAAATCGTCAAAGTTGGCAGCGCTGTGTGAGGTAGATAAATTTTCGTTTGCACAATTGTGCAATGAAATAGTGACACGTGGCCAGTGTTGCCAGGTATGTTGAGCATAAAATCGTCAAATTTTCCAATAAAAATCGTCAAAATCGTCATTTTATTTTCAAAAATCGTCAAAAAAAAAATATTTGTTACAAGTGGGATAATGTTTAAAAAAAAAAAGAATAATAATGTAATTCACATTTCAAATGCTCATGCACTATCGGTGTAATATAATACGATTTTTTACACTTTTCTGTAATTTAAACTTCGAAAATCATGAAATTTTATAACGATAGCACTTTACCACTTTAACTGTTAATTCCTTCTACATAATTCTGTAAAACCACTTCAGTAGCACAATTTTTAAATCTTAAATTCTTTTACATAGTTTAGAAATTCTTTAACAATGTTATTTTCTTTAATTATTATTAAATTTGGACTTCCATTAACGAATTAAAGTTTAATACAATAAATTTTGAAATTTTTGATTATTTCATATTTTTGGGTTGGTTTTTAATATTGCTAAAAATTATTTATTATTTTATTTATTATTTATATTTATTTAAATATTGTTTATTAGTGCATGTTTTTCCATTTCAAATATAAATTGTGAATATCTGAAGTTTCACTTCGGAACGCTTTAATTATATTATTATTAGGCCTGTTTTTTAAGCACCGGATTTATTTTTGGATTTATAAATGAGAATATTCGAACTCGATGTTTGTTTCGCAAAAACTTGGATGTTTTTTTTTAATTTAAAAAATATTTTATTTTTATCTCAATCTTACACTAATTAAACTTTATAAAAATATAAATATTAATAAAAGCAGGGTTGGCATTCAATAATTTTCATAATAACGATTGGCTATCACAGTAGCACTAATAGCGGAATGGAAATTTAAAAAAAACGATTCCATTAAAGACATGTTTCTTCTTATGTAAACGTGTTTAGTTTTCTATTGAGCCTGTTTGATTTTGAAATATCTTGAACTAGTTAATGTCAAAATAACGCTAAAATACCGAAACGACGATTTATAACGTTATTTTGTTGATGTAACAAAATTTAATGGGTAGAATTTTGAAATAAACCCTTTAAAGACACAATCCACTATTGGAATCGTAGCTTGTAAAACGTTCATAACGGCATTGGTGTGGCCGTGGCAGGCAACTAACATTGTAATTAAAAGGAAGTGTTTGCCAACCATGAAAAAGTAAGCACATACTCAGGGAACTTCTGCTGTAAATATTTGTCGTTGTTTCAGTTGTAATACAGTATCTTTATTTTTAATTGAAAAAACAGTCACTTGTAGAAGAAATTTAATTTTGACTACAATTGTAGTTCATTTAAAAAACAAACCACATTAAATTACAGTATCATGATTTTACATTCATTTTGTACAGTATTTTTTTTTTTTTTTATTTAAAAAAAACAAATTAATGTTTGTTTATATTTTACTGCACTGACTGAACCACTCATTAATAATACAATTGTAGTTAATTTTTTAACATTAAAAAAAAATGTCTATGTTAGTTGAATTTACTAAAATGTAAGTCGTTCTTTTTTCAGGTGAAATTTCATTTGTTTTTAGCTGCATTTGCAGTGGTCTTTACCGTTATTAAATGCAGAAAATTAATTAAAATAAATCTAATATGAATCCACAAAATAACTTTTTTGCTAAACTTTCAATAAAAAATAGTTTTTAATTGTAACGAAATAATAAAAATCCAAAAATAGATTTTTAAATAATAGCAAATAAACATGTTTTGCTTTTATATTAAACGTTTGTCAAAAAATCGTCATTTTTTAAGCAAAAATCGTCATTTAGTAATTTAGGTACTAAAAATCGTCAAAATGACGATAAATCGTCAAACCTGGCAACAGTGCCCGTGGCCTATAGTATAGACCAGTGACGCGCAAACACTTGTTGAAACAACGAAGACTAATCGTTTTTCACACACATACAACCCGAACGTAAATAAAAAAAAAGAGAAACCGAAAAAAAACAAAAAAAAATGTTTAATTAAAATAAATCTAATATGAATCCACAAAATAACTTTTTTGCTAAACTTTCAATAAAAAATAGTTTTTAATTGTAACGAAATAATAAAAATCCAAAATAGATTTTTAAATAATAGCAAATAAACATGTTTTGCTTACATATTAAACGTTTGTCAAAAAATCGTCATTTTTTAAGCAAAAATCGTCATTTAGTAATTTAGGTACTAAAAATCGTCAAAATGACGATAAATCGTCAAACCTGGCAACAGTGCCCGTGGCCTATAGTATAGACCAGTGACGCGCAAACACTTGTTGAAACAACGAAGACTAATCGTTTTTCACACACATACAACCCGAACGTAAATAAAAAAAAAAAGAGAAACCGAAAAAAAACCAAAAAAAAATGTTTAGTTGCTTGCCAGCATTGGATGGAGTAGGTTTATGTCGCTTTGTTTAATAAAATAAATACACAGATAATATTTGACAGCAACCAATGATATTTTAATTAATAAAGCCAAGCGTACTATAATTTTTTTTTTAATTGTATTTTTTTTCATTCATTATGTGGGATTTTGGTTGGGAAAACGCATTTTTATTTAGCTATAATATATAAATATATCTTGATTTATTTATTCATTCATAACTTAATTTTAACACACAAAACCTAAAATATTAAAACAATCTATAAGTTAAAAAATTTAAAAATCACTGAACTATAATTGTTTATATTAAAAACAATTACAACGCAGATATTTTGAATTTTGTTGTATTTTATAAGAATTAGTATAAAATATTTTTTTTTTGCTTTTTGTTTTTTTAATTTATTAATCCATATTTATAACATTATTATATATATTTGTTTGTCCAGTACATTATTGGAAAAGAACTCATGTGCCTATTTTCTTAAAGAACATTTTTTATTACCTATTAATTTCCTCTTATATATATATTTTTTTTTTATTCGCCTCATAGCTGAAATTTATCACGTAAGGACATAAACTAGTAAAACAATACAACAATGTAAACAAACAAACAAAAAAAAAAAACAAACAAAACCAAGTGATTTTGTTCAGTGCAATAGTACCAATACAATCTCATTTTTTTGTAAAATAACTAATACATTCTCATTTCTCTTTGTGCCCAAGATTGGTATAGACAGAACTATAGCCAATGGATTTTAAGCCCTTAACGTGGTTGAAAAGAGCTAGTTTAGTTTAGTTTATTGATTTCCAAAACAACAAGATTAAAAATCTTATAATTAAAGTAATGGATTTTTATATTGTAACATTATGTTTCCTTACTTAAATAGTCGTTTACATAGACGGATTTTGTTGATTCATTTTCTTTAAGCTTAGGTTTTGACATCATGAGCTTATTCTTACAATTTTTGTTGTTAAATTTTACTACCATAGTTAGTTTGTCATCTTTCTTATCTCTTTTTTTTTAAAGAAATAAGCATCATCTATATTTTCTTCTTTCAGATCTATACAAACTTTTTTAGAGAGATCCAAAATTGTATCAACAGCATTTGTTCCTTGACTGACTTCAATTCCTTTTATTAAACAGTAATTTTTGACCCCATTATCATTAAAAAATTTTCCCGAAGTTTTTAAAGTTGATATTTCGTTTTTTAAAATACGGTTCTCCTTTTGTACCACTTATAGTTTTTTGTTATTTTCAGCTATACCCCTAAGCAATTCATCATATTGTTTTGACATGAATTCTATTGCTTCACTTATAGAACTCAGCAGATCTAGCTTTTTGAGTTTTGTTTTTATTTCTTTCAACTCTTCTTTTAATGTACCATCGTTTTCGCCAGCACACAGATGGCACACAAACTCCTTATCTTCATTATTCAGCAAAAATTCATATTGACGTTTGTCAAGCTTTGTACAAACCGAATGAAAGATTTTTTTGCACTTATCACATTGTATGTTTTCTTCTTTCTCTTCTTTTACTTCCTATTTGCATTGGCCGCAAATTATTGTTGTAATTTTAGGGCTACGACGAGTATTACTAGTCATACTTTAAAATATTTCAAATGTTCACAGTTTATTTTATACAATGTTTATAAACACTTAGTAAAGTTGAAATGACAATTTTATAAATATTTTTTTTTTCATTTTTAAACCACTCTTTCCTTAAAAAAAATAAATTTTCGACAGACAAAACGCTAAAGAAAACCTTAAAATCAGTGATGCCAACTTACATTAAAATCAATTTTTTGTAGTTTAATTTATCTATTAGGATATTCTCCTAACAAATAATCTATAGAGTTTTTTTGTTTTCAAATATATTATTTGACCCTTTCAGGAATGTGTTGATAGATCTATTTCGGGAATTTTCTAGGTTCCTATCATCAGAACACTTTTTGAAATCCATGCCAAACATCAAAAATTCATATAAACTAGTTTACTCACTACATGAGAACTAATATATATATGAACTCGAAGTAAAAGATTATCACCATTGATCAAAAATAGAACTATCAACACATTCCTGAAAGGGTCAAATAATAAATTTGAAAACAAAAAAACTCTATAGATTATTTGTTAGGACAATATCCTAATAAAGAAATATAGAGTATGGCCTCGAACTTGAATAATTTTCATTTTCATTGCACAATTAAAGGTCGAAAAAAACATAATTTTTATTTTTAATAAAACTTATATCAAACTTAATTTATTTATTTTTGCTTATTATATAAATGCCAACTCGCCTCAATAATATCGTAGGACGCGGAGGCAAAATAAATTGTTAACCCAAATACTTTTTAAATCTATACTAATATTATAAAGAGGTAATGTTTGTATGTTTGTTTGTTTGTTTGTAGAAAGTAATCTCCGTAACTAATCATACGATTTCTAATTTTTTTTACCAATATTTAATTTGGCCATCCAGGATGGACATAGGCTATATATCGTTCCGATTTTTTTTTTTTAAAGTTATGAGCGGAAACATAAAAATAATCTATATATATAAAATACAATGTTTGTATGTTTATCCTCTATAGACTCTAAAACTATCCAACCGATTTGGCCTAAACCAGTTTCATTTGAAAGGTTATAGTCCAAATTAGGTTTTCGGATATATATATTGCAAGTGGGCGTGGCCCCTCCTACATAAATTGAATAACATCATATATCTTGACTATTGTGATAGCAAGAGTTTTGAAACATTGCAGTTTCCCATATGTTACTGATTTGAATAATCAGGAAAAAAATGGGCGGGATCGGACCAGTGGGAGTGGCAGCTCCCATACAAAGTAAATATTTAATATCATATATCTACAGTACTATAACAGCCATAGTCTTAGAAATTTGTGCACGTTGATTATTTGTTAATGTGAATAGTCATGGGAAAAATGGGCGTGATCGGACCAGTGGGCGTGTCAGCTCCCATACAAAGTAAATATTTAATATCATATATCTACAGTTCTATAATAGCCAGAGTCTTAGACATTTGTGCACGTTGATTATATTATGAATAGTCATGGGAAAATTGGGCGGGATCATACCAGTGGGCGTGGCAGCTCCCATACAAAGTGATTATTTAGCTCATATACAAAATTAATATTAATATTAAATATCTAGGGTTCTATATTAGCTATATAGCCTTCAAATTTTGTACGAGTCCATCAATTACAAATATTAGTAGTCGAACTGAAAATGGGCGGAATGGGATAAATGGGCGTGGTACCGCTATATATATATAAAACAGGATGTGTGTATGTATGTAACGTATGGACTCCAAAACGGCTGGGCCGATTTTGATGAAATTTTTAAGGAATCTTCAGAATATTCAGGAGGGTGATACTGTGAAGTCTGATTTTTGATTTTCTGTCTGTGGGTGGAGGGGCGTGGCAAAATACAATTTCATATTGTACCACCAATGACATATACATATATTTATTTTTTTTTGCTTTTTTTTATTTTATTTTTTGAAAGCCATTGTCATGTTTTTCAAAACGAGATATCATACTCTTAAATCGGTTATGTAGTTCAGAAGATATTTACAAAAACCTATGTTAATATTTACAAAAAACCTATGTTAATCTTCAAGCTATGTTACACGAACACAACAGCCTCATCCGTCTATTCAAAACAGCCCTAGACCAGATGCCGACAGATGAATTTACGGTTGTGATAAGAGCTGACCAGACAGCGGCTGGTGAGCATGAGCGGCGCTTCAATGCACCGGTGATAGGTGACGTCGCAGTTGTTATGGCAGTTGTTTTCAGCTATTCTTTTTATATACATCAGCAAATAAAGGCGATAGGACAAAGAGGCGTTGGGCTTCCCATGAAATTACAAATTTTAAAATGATTTACTAATGTGAATTTATTTCTTTAATTATTTATTTGCGTAAAAAAATTTCTTGATTTAAAGAATTAATTACAATAAAAATTTGAAGGCAAAACAACGTTTGCCGGGTCGGTCAGCTAGTAAATTAATAAAACTAAAAAAAAAATCTTTAAGATGAAACATTTTTTTAAAGCAGTTAAAGCGAAATTTTATCAGCTTTAAAACGATCATAGCTAAAATGTTAAAAATGTTAGAGCCATTTATATAAGGGTAGTATTCAGTATATTTTACGATTCTTCCCAAATTTGAAACGCCATAATTTGGGAACCACATATGCTAGAAATCCAATTGTTGGGGGATATCTTAGTTAGACAAAGTATCACTAGCACACCGAGTTTTCAAATTCAAAGATGTGACTTCCAAAATGTTGATTTTTTCATTGGTTATACTATATGGAATCACTAATTTTATAATGTCTAACATAAATAATAATGGAAAAGAATTAAAAATAGTGCAGAATAAACCTATGTTTAGCTAACTCAAATGATTTTTATGTCATTTGAAAATGTTTAAAAAATTGGTATTTAATTTTTAATGTCAATATTAAAAAAATAATAAAAATAAATTACCAAAGGAAATTTTACATTTCGAGTTTTGAATATCCGAAATTAAAAAATAATAGTATTGAGATAAGTTTCGAATTTTACATGTAGTTTACAAAAAATACATAAAATGTGTTGTTTGACCCTAACAATATCGAAATTTCGTCAGCATTTTTTTGTATATTTTTCAATATTTTTTAGTGAAACTAGTTTGAGGTCCGGCAATTACTATTTTTGTTCGCTTTCCATTTCCATGAAGGAATGCCTATTATTAGGTTTGCAGACTTTAGAATATCGTAGATAATTGACTGTCCGGATTTGCTGTTTCTTATTCCATTTTATGTCCCACCAAGAAGTTTAAGATTTATTAATATTTTTAATGTGAATATCGTACTGAATATGCTCTTAATAGTACTCTAACTCGTACGTTTATTCATTTTGTGATATATATTGTGATGCACAATTTTTCTATTGGATTTTCTATCAATTTTATGTTTTCAATATTTGTTAAAGTTTACAATTTTCAGTGACAGTTTTCCTTGAATTTCATTTTCGCTGTGCACTTCCTTTAAATATCCAAGGTTTACATAATGATTCATCACAACGTTGTTGTGATTTAAAAATATTTGATTATTTCTATTTATTGGACAATTTTCAAACTTAACAATTTTGTTTTCTTTGGCAAAAACAGTATTATCATTACAATTATGTTTTATTTCCCTTGTTTTTATACTTTTAAGCACAATAAGCCCAGTACCAATTTCATTAACTATTTCTTGTGGTTCCTGCTTTATCTTATAACAATTTTTAACAACATTAGAGTTGAATATATCAATTATACATTTATCCCTAATATTAATTCAATTTTCAATTTTATTTACAATGGATTTGTAAATATTTTTCTTCCTATCTAGTAGTACTTCATGCAATGAAAATACTAAACTTTCGTTTTTCATATTCAAAAGTGGCTCCAAAATATATTTCTCAAAGATTTGCTTACCAAAACGAGATATCAATAATGTCAAGATAATATTGTTTTCAAAGGTAAGTGAAGCTATCCCTATTTGTCTGAATTCGTCCGTTGAGGTCACCAAATCTGTTTCCTGATCAATTAATATATTCTTGGTCAGAATTCCTAACCTGCTTGTCAATAATACGTCCTATATAGAGTCAATAAAATATAACAACGAATTGATGTCGTTGTGTATTTCGAATATAATCTTTATGTACTGAAAAATATTCTTTATATGAGTGTTAAAGACGAGATTTTGAATATGGTTATAAATAAATTTTTTCTGATTCACGATATTCTTATTAAGGTTTTCTATTTGGTCCTGCAATTCGAGATTGATTCTTACTTGTCTGTTATTATCCTCAATCAAATGCGTTGCTTCTGTGTTAAGATTATGTAATGAATTTTAAATTGTTTGCTCGTCCTCGTTATCAACTGTTACTGCAACCACCCTCAATGTTTTACCCAACAGATTAATTAAACCACTTTTGTTTCTATATTTTGGAACCAAATTTCTTAATTTTGTATGTAGTTCTTTAAAGTTTCTTAGTATGGTTTAATAGATACAGTAGACGCTCACAAATTAGAGATTTGAGTAATTCGAACGTCCAGAAATTAGAATTAGTGTTTGCAATACATTAAACGCTCTGAAATTCGAATTTAAAATTCTAATTTCTGACCGTGTAATGTATTTTGGTTATTTGAACACAGGAAATCCACAATTTATTTTTATTCTTTTTCAACATAGTAAAACTAAAAAGGGGAATCACCAAATTATATCTTTTCACTCTCCGTAATGATATTTTGGATTCGATGAAACCAAAACAACAAACAAATATAACTGATTACACAAGGGAACAATGGTTCTGTTGATTAAGAACTGAATATTGTTTTTAAGGTTATTTGCGACGCTGAATCCAAATCTGCACTTGGTTTTTTTCTATCAGCTCGACTTTTCGAGATATACCGTTATGTTTAAAATTAAGGCACTTCCGCTACATATATTGGAATAACTTGAAAACGGTTCACCATATTAAATTAAAAAAAAAAACCGAAACTCGCAAACAATATTCACTTTAAGCCGTGCTTACATTGTTTTTAAATTTTCCAAGTAGTTTTAGAGATATCGTTCAAGTTTTGAAAAAAAAAATTAAAATTTTTTTAAAAAAAAAAATGTTTGTTCTTTAAAAATTCCTAAAAAATAAAAATGGGACAAAAATCACAGTTTTGGTCTAGAAACAGTTAGTTAAATATATTTCGAATGAAATGAGCTTTATTTCATTGCAATCGGTGCACAACTTTTGATTTTGTTCACGATTTACTGAATTGATATAAATCGCGATTTCCATACAAAAATAACAACTTCTGATTTTGTTCATTTCTATCAGCTATACTTTTTAATTTAACACAAAAAGAGTATTTTAAAGAAAAATAAAAAAATTTAAAACACAAATATTACAATGTAATTACAACTCATCGAAAAATTTTCTTTTATAAGATTTTCTTAAATAATGTTGTTTAGAGGGATTATTTTTAATGCTCCAGCAATAGTCCGCCATCATATGCTCTGTTACGGTAGTATGAAATTGTTGTTCCTTGAATTAACAGATTTTTTTGCTTTAATCGAGAAGCAAGAATTTCAGATGCTTTTTTAGATAGTCCAAGGTCTCTCACTAAATCACTAAGCTCCTCCTGATTAAATTGTCATCTGATCCACATTCAGAAATTGGTGAAGGAACATTTTGTCGTAAGTCGTGAAAATTGTGTGTAGATGTAGATGGTTGTGGTTCTGAATCCTCACTAGAGTACAGGACTGGTTGGGTAATAGACAACACGTTAGGATAAATCCATTTAGACCGGTTTGTTTTATTAATGCCTGTTATGTTGACAGCGCAAAAATAACAATCATCATAATGATTCGAAGGTTCCCGCCAGATCATTGGTGTTTTATACTTGAACTGGGTCCGTTGCTTGTTTGCCCATAACCTTAAATACTCTACACAGTTTTTACATACAGTATTAGGGATCCAGTACTTGTCACGGGTTTCCATGGTAAATCCGAAGTAGTCAAAATAAATTTTTTTAATAAAATCTGACACACTTTTTCTATTTTTTATAAACGTGTATTCTCCACATATGTTACAAAAATAGTTGGGATTGATTTTACAGGTGTTTCTTGACGTAGTCATAGCCCAATTTTGAAATATATTTCAAAGTAACACAGTTTTCAATAAATAAAACAACCCAGCAAAAAATTTCCAAAAAGGTAAGCGGGTTTGTAATCAAGCATTTTGGGCAGAACGCATTCCATACTAGATTACCTACTCGATTCTTTTAACAGGGCGTGAGACTAAAATAATTGATTCTTTATAATTGATTATTTTTTTTACCGAAGAACCATTTACTTTATATTTTTAAGAACTACATACATTTTTTAATAAAGAAATAGTTCCATTGTAAAACTACGAAGTACTTACACAAAAAAATAAATAAATAGTTCCCTAGAAAAAATAAGAAGTACTTACATTAAAAAAAAGAAGTAGTTCCATAAGTTAATTCAACTTTTACTCACACGTGATTCTCCTAGGTCACTCAAATATAATGATCTAAACTCATACGGAAATAAAATCCTAAAAAGCGAAACATCGAATTGTTATGATAACATGGGTTTTTCATAGTTTTGGAGCTATAAACCACGAAAATATAAATGTTTCAAAAAAAAGAACAATTCAAAATTGAAAAACAAAAATATGACTCACGCACAATCACCCTCGAAAATTTGTTTTACACTCACTCACGATAACGTCAGTAATTTCAACGTCCACTTACAATTTTCTGCTCACATGCGCTTCCCTAATTTATACCTAACCACAGTTTAACAAAATTTAGGCAACATGCTATTTCTGTTTTTAGTATTATTTTTCTGCAAATAAAAATTTGTTTGAAAAAATATATAAGATAAATTCTTTAAAATTGTATAGCTTCTTTTTTCAAAATGAGGAACTACTTCCAATGACGTGCTTTTATTCAGGAAAAGTATATGATTACTCTTGATTACAAAAAGTTAAAACATATAAGTTAATAACATTGTTATTTTCTTTTAAGTAAATAATTACTTTGTTATTGAGTTATTGAGTTCATGATTTCTGGTTTAAATTTAAAGAATTGATTACAATACTACTTGCTTTTTTGACTCTATCTTTGGAATGAGTTTGGTATTGCAGTTACTAAATTTGGCAATGAGATATGTAAGCAAGTGTGGGCATCACCTTCTTTTTGGAATGTGTAATTTTTTCCTGGGAAGGGATAAAAATCAAAAGTTGTTTGTGTTCACTGATGAAATGTTCTAGGTTAAAATTTTTTAATATTTTTTGTCGTTATACTTTTCGCTTTCGTAAACACTTGTTGAATGAGAAAAATTGGTTGAATGAACCCATATAAATACTTCGTAGTTTTTTACTGAAGTACCTAGAAAAAATTATATCCACAATTTTATTGACAGTCACTTATGAATGAACACATGTGTTAAGGGGAATTTCTTTAAAAAATCATCCGTTACCAACGGTAAACCACACATCAATAAAAACAAGTGCACTTTTCTTTTTTCTCTTTAATTGACTGTGAACTGACTAGGTGTCATAAAGGAACAAAAAAATTTATAGGCGTTATGAGTTTGCTTACCGCAACCATAAAAATGAAATAATCTTTTTTATTACTTAATTTTTTTAATTCTTAGAATCATAAAAAGCTAACTTATTACATACAAACACTTACACATTAGAAAATGTTATTTTTGTATGGAAATCGCGATTTATGTCAATTCAGTAAATCGTGAACAAAATCAAAAGTTGTGCACCGATTGCAATGAAATAAAGCTCATTTCATTCGAAATATATTTAACTAACTGTTTCTAGACCAAAACTGTGATTTTTGTCCCATTTTTATATTTTAGGAATTTTTAAAGAACAAAAAAATTTTTTTTTTTTTAAAAAATTTTAATTTTTTTTTCAAAACGTGAACGATATCTCTAAAACTACTTGGAAAATTTAAAAACAATGTAAGCACGGCTTAAAGAGAATATTGTTTGCGAGTTTCGGTTTTTTTTTTAATTTAATATGGTGAACCGTTTTCAAGTTATTCCAATATATGTAGCGGAAGTGCCTTAATTTTGAACCTAACGGTATATCTCGAAAAGTCGAGCTGATAGAGAAAAACCAAGTGCAGTTTTGAAATCAGCGACCTCAAATTAGTAAAAATTTGCTATAAATTTCAAATCAACACAAAAAAAGTTCAATTTTGTTCCCTTGTGTTATATGCTAAACAAATATTAGCTGTTAACTTGGCCATTGTGCAGTCTATTCCTCCAATAACTTTTAACTTTATTATTTAACTTTTTTTAAATATTTACAATTTTTTAGTTTTTTATTAAAAAAAAACATTTGATGTAATTGGACTGAATTGTTATGTTTTGTTGCCATTTGTTTTTTTTTATATTCATATTTTTAATTTAAAAAAATACATTTGATGTATTGGACTGAATTGTTACGTTTTGTTTTCTTGTTTTTATCAAATAAAATTGAATTAAAAAAAATTAAAAAGAGTTTTATTTTAGATTTTGGATGTAAATTTACTCAATTTCTTATTTTTTAGTCGAAAAAAAAACGTCTAGAAATTATAATAATTCAGAAATTAGAATTGGTTAAAAACAAAGCGGTTCTAATTTGCGAACATCTACTATACTGTCATTTATAGAGTCGCGTGGCAATGCTCTTTCTAAAAAATTTATTCTCTCTCTCCAATTTGATTTTCTGCAACCTACAATTCAGTAACATTAATAATATGCAACACGTTAATCTAATGGTCTATTAGTTTCTCCTCTCCAATTTGATTGGTAAATACCCCTCATTGTTATCTAGATCGATTATCTCCAGTTTCGATCCACTGGCAAGATATATTAATGCAAATATCAAAAACATTTTTACCTACGAATATACCATAGATAAGATTATATAATTAATAAGCTATATTTTCCATTAGTTTTCATTAGTATTACCTAATGAGTGTCCTCTTCTTGAGGTTTGCCGTTCCGGGACTTTAACTTTTTGTGAATCTTGAAGTTTCTTTTTCTGTTTCACATGAGTAATATAATAAACTTGCATAATTCTTTCACCCTTTAAATGACTTTCATCTACTTTGCTACCAGTTATTTTCCTAAATTTTGAATGATTCTTTCCCCCTATAGTCTCTTTTATATAGTTTACCGCATTGTCCAAAGGACTTTCATCATTTTTTTCATTTAATTTTGAAATCTTTTGCTCCTTTTTATATAATATTCTATCATATATATCGCTTTATTGTGATTTATCTATTTTGCCTTGTACAAAATCAATCGGTTTTATGTTAGTAGTGCTATGGATAGTTTCATTATAATATCCATTAATCAAAATCATTTGTTCTTCGATTGGCGTGCTTAGCATGGTATGCTTAAGAATTCTCAAGTGCTCATTAATAGTGTTGTGTAACCTTTCTATATCGCTATTACTATTGTAATTCAAACTTGAAGTAAAATGAATTTGAATACATTTTTCCTTTAGGAACTCAGACATTCCGTTGGACTTCATACCTAACTCGTTATCCGTTATAATTGGACCTATACTGCCGTATGTAGTAACATATCTCAAAATTGCCTTTCTGAATTCCGGATCCGATCTATTTCTAACTTTGGTAATGAGTGCTAATTTAGTAAACTTATCGACCATAGTAATGAATAGTCTTATGAATCGAGTAAACCACATCCATATGTATTATCTCATTTGGTTTTCTTGGAGTCTTCGATATCATATACGGAACCAACTTTGGTTGTCTCTCATACATCTCCAGCATGCAGATTTCGCAGTTATTTATAAATCTTGTTATTTTCTTTATTAAAACTGGAAAATAAAATTTTGATTTCAACTTCGCATAATTTTCACCTATGATTATTTTGTAGATGTTCTGCAGAAATGATTTCCTCCAAACGTTCTTCGGCAATAATATCCACTATTTTTATTCTACACCTTATTATCGTAGTTTCCTTAAATTGTTCCTCTTTAATATTTTTTTAAATTCTCGAATACGTCGTCATATAAATATACAGCGTTAGTTTTCCCATGGTCGAAATGATTCGAAAGGATTGATTTGATAAACTCGTCATCGAAATCTTTAGCCCCAATTATTTTCAGTTTATTACCATGAATGACAACATTTGCAAAGGATGCTGCCCCAGATTTTATTTTCTCAAAAATTATTCGATTTTTAAATAAGTTCAATGCTCGATCTGCTTCCTTTATATTGTTGTCAGTTTCGATATTCCGCAACTCACCCTCCCTGGAAACAGATGGATTCATTTCATTATTATTAACTTCAATTCTACTTAAACAGTCTACAACCTTGTTGAGATGTTATTTTTATGATATCGTAATCATACTCGTAATAATACTCCCCTATTTGCAATTTCCAACGCATAAGTTTTGAATTTGGTTCTTTTATGTTGTTCAACCAGATGAATGGTTTGTGATCCGTGAACAGTTTGATTTTCCTACCATATATATATGGTCTAAACTGTTTAAGACACCAAACTATTTACAAACATTCCTTCTCAATAGTTGAGTAGTTTAATTCATGTTCGTTTAATGTACGTGATACATATGCTATCGATTTATCATTCTGAGATAGAACGCCTTTAATTGATACATTGCTTGCGTCCGTTGTGATTTCGAAAGGAACTCCAAAATCCGGATATATCAATATCGAAGCATTAATCAAACTCTCCCTGAGGATACCAAATGGCTCTATATACTTTGAATCGGTAACATCTATAATGCTATCCTTTTTCCAATAAAACGTCTGTAATTCCCAAAAACCTTTTAATTTCAGTTTTCGGTAGTGTAATTTCATTTATCACCCTTATCTTGTCCAAATTTGGCGATACACCATCCTTGTTAATAGTGTGTCCCAAGAATTCTACTTTTTTCTAAGAAATTCGCATTTGTCTATCTGAACTTTAAGTCTGGCATTCTTTAATTTGGTAAGCACAGATCTCAAGTTCTTAATACGTTCCTCTAAACCATTTGAAAACACTATGATATCCATATACACCATACATTCTGTAATGTATTTATTACTATATGGTAATCCTTTTTAATAATACTAATTACTACCAATTAGACAACTAAGATTTCTTCTTGTAATGTATATTCTTATACATACTGGCTTTGCACTTTTTTTCTTTATGATCATCATACTTATTAACACTTTTAGCCTTAAATAAAGTAAATTGAATTTTAATATTAATTGAACGCGTGCTTTTTATTTCAACGTTTCAACACAACACATTCCCCCCTGGAAACGTTTTCGCGTAAAATGTAATATACTAACCTTTGAAAAGTGCTCAACCCAAAAGGCATTCTATTAAATTCATAGTGCCCTTTATCGACAGAAAAAGCTGTTTTTTGTCTGTCTTTCTGTCAATCTGGTGGAAGCCACTCTTCAGATCAAGAATGGAGAAAGAATTCGATTTCCCTAATTTATCAAGAATATCCATGATATTTGGAATAGGATAGATATCATCTATAGTTTTCTCAACTTCTTCAACTTCCTATAATCCATCACGAGTCTGAATTTCTTGATGTCCGATGCATTAGACTTTTTCGGAACTATCCATACTGGGCTGTTATATGGACTACTGCTCGGTGGAATAATTACATTTTTTAGCATATCCAGAATTTGTTTCTGAATTTCATCCCTATGGATATAAGAATATCTCCAAATCATACATACAGAATTTGTTTCTGAATTTCATCCCTATGGATATAAGGATATCTCTAAATGTTACTTCAGATTGGGTCATCATCTTTCGTAATGATATTATGTTTAATTTCATGAGTAAAAGTCATTTTGCTTCATTCGAAAATATTTCCTTAGATTCTCCTCAGAATTAAGGTGAACCCTTCTAATACCTTGAAAATCGAAGTGACATCTATATCTCCGTTATTGACATCCTTAACCTGAAAATACTCTATATTATGAACCTCTAGGACTTTCTCTAAGCTCAGGAACACCCATTTCAAAATTTTCTTTTGATTTATTATCTATTCTACAAACGATTTCCTCATTTTCACAATCGTATAGACCTTCGTATATCAATATATCATTACCTGAACACAACACATTGTTTTTTAACACACTTTAACCCCTAACCGGAACAGGGATCCTATAATAATGCTGTCCCGATTGTAAATTCAATTGTTTTGTTCGCCTTGTTGCGAAAAACAATGGAATAATTTGCTTATTTATTACAGGACAATTAATTCCATAGTCTACAACTGCTCTATATTTTCTCAAAACATCGTTTCCCAGTAAACCCTCAAATTCATCATTAAATTATAAATAAAAAATTTAAAATATTGATCTGCCAAATTAAATTCACTAAATGATTTAACTCCAGCCTTCTGCTTAACATCATGTGACTTATTTAAGACTCTTATCTTTCTCATTTCCTTTAACAACTCTACTAGGGTGAAATACATTTAGATTTACTAGTGAATCCGTTGCACCGGTATCCACTCAAAATTTACACTCCTCAATCATTATATAGGCGAGTTCGTTAAATCGTCCCGATGAAAATTTTCCACACCGGTCTATCTGATATATATTTGGACCTACTGTATAAACTTTGTAAAACTTTGAATTTTGTTTATAGTCAATTGCCTTTGATTTTTATTTTATAATTTTTCCATTTGAATTTTATAATTGTATTTAATTTTGAGTTAATAAATTTATATTGAGTTTTAATAAAACAAAAGCCCAATTTACAAACATAATAATTTGGCGACGAGGATGGACCCAGAAAGCGTTAATCAACTTTGCCGGTTGCTAGAATCTCATAAACAATTTTTTGATCGCTTTCTTAATGACAATGCTGGAACTAGCTCAAATGCTACTAAAAAAAACGTTCCTGTTTTTCCTAATTCGACATGGGAAGTCAGAATTTCAATGCATATACAGCTCAATTAAAGGAGCATTTTAAGGCCTATGGAGTTACAGAAAGCGACCAAACGCGTTCATTTTTATTTCGTGGATGGGAACAGAGTTATATGAGTTAGTTGAAAAGCTGTTTGGAAACGAAAGTTTGGAAACGAAAAAATTTGAAGAAATCATTCAAAGTTGGAAGAATATTTCAAATCAAAAATTCACATTTTAGCTGCCCGTTATAAATTTTATAACCGAAAGATGAATGATGGTGAATCGTATGCCAATTGGATTGTTGAACTTCGTGGTTTAGCACGTAATTGTTCTTTTAAATGCAAAAACGCTAACTGTAATACAGATTTTGTGGATGAAATGATTTGTGATGCAATTATATTACATTCGCCACATGAAGCTGTTCGAAATGCCGCTCTACAAAGACAAAATCCAACATTAACTGAAGTAATTTCGATAGCCGAAACGTATGAATCTGCTCAGAGTTCTCTTTCTACATTAAAAGGTAATAGTATTACAAATGATGTCAATTTACTGAAGCATTATTCAAAACCAAAGAAGCCACAGAGTAATAATCAACAAAGTCACTTAAATGTTCGATATCAACAACAACAAATGAAACAACTTCCTTCTTGTTCGGGATGCTTTAAAGATCACCGTAAGGAAAATTGCAAATTTCGTTCAGCAAAATGCCGAAAATGTGGTAAAGTGGGACATATTTCTCCGGTATGTATGAACAAATCAGTTAATTTAGTAGATAATTCAGACGAAGAAGAAGAAATTCAGTCAATATCTGAATATCGCTATCATATTCGAGATATATTAGTACGTAAAAATAAGAAGCTATTCCTAAATGTGAAGATAAATGGAAATGATCTTCAATTCCAGTTTGATACTGGAGCCTCTTGCTCTATGATTGACTTAAAATCATACGATTTATTTAAAAATCTTCCAATACGTAAATCAAATAAAACTTGGAAAGCTTATGGGGGTGTGCGTGTACCTATTCTTGGTATAATTGATGTTAATGTTACTTTAAAAAATCGGACAAAGAATCTTGAACTGGTAGTGGCTAACTTTTATGAGGGTGAAAATCTTTTTGGAATGGACTGGTGTGATGCTTTTCACTGCTTGAATGAGAATATTTTGAAAATTGATAATGTACAGACAGATAACATAAAAACCCTTTGTAAAAAATATGCATCTTTATTTTCAAACAGTTTAGGATGTTGCAATTCTTTTGAAGCTCATTTATATTTAAAAGATAACGCTGTTCCAAAGTTATATAAGACTAGGCCAATTCCATTTGCTCTTCAGAAACCATTTGAAGAGGAGGCGAAAAGGTTAGAAGAACTTGGTATATGGAAACCAGTAACATATAGTTCATGTGCTTCACCAATAGTTATAGCCCCAAAACAAAATAATAAAATAAGAGTTTGTGCTGATTTTAAGCAGACTATAAATCCCCAAATAGATATGGAACAATACCCAATTCCTAAATTTCAAAACCTTCTTTATAAATTACGAGGTAAAACATTCTCAAAAATAGATCTTTCGGATGCATATTTCCAAATACCAATGGATGAAGAATCAAAAAAGCTACTTGTAGTAAACACACCTTTAGGATTATTTCAATACCAAAGGTTGCCATTTGGTGTATCTAGTGCACCTGCCATATTTCAGCGATTTTTGGAACAACTCATTTCCGACATACCATATTGCGTGAATTATCTTGATGACATTGTTGTCACAGGAAGAACAAATGAAGAACATATTCAGAACTTAGAGAAATTGATGAAAAAATTAGAAAATGCTGGTCTAAAATGTAGCTTTATGCAAGATAAAATAGAATATTTAGGTAATATCATTAGCAAAAATGGTACAGAACCATCAAGATCAGGAATAAAAGCTATTCAAGAGTTGCCAAGACCACAAAATCTTCAAGATGTTCAAGCTTTCCTAGGAAAAGTAACTTATTATATGAAATATATTAAAAACTTTTCGACTGTGGCAGAACCTTTAAATGTATTACGCAGAAAAGATGTAAAATTTTTCTGGGGTAATAGTCAAGAAAATGCTTTTAAGCAATTAAAACAACAATGATAGATGTAACTATTCTCTCACATTTCGATGAAAATCTTCCAATATTATTAGCCACAGATGCATCATCATTTGGCATAGGTGCTGTTATTTCTCATATTTATCCTGACGGCTCAGAAAAGCCGATTGCACATGCTTCAAAAACACTTAATACAAGTCAGAAAAATTATAGTCAGATAGAGAAAGAAGCTTTGGCAATTGTTTATGGTATAAAGAAGTTTCACGATTACTTATACGGAAGAAAATTTACATTAATAACCGATCATAAACCACTAGTATCTATATTTAGCCCAAACAAGGGTATACCTGTACATTCAGCTCACCGTTTACAAAGATGGGCTCTATTTCTATCAAACTACACATTTGATATAAAATATAAAGCTACGAATTTACATACAAATGCTGATGCATTGTCAAGATTACCGTGTGCTTCCGATGAAAATTTTGACAAAGAAATAGAGGCTTTTGAAGTAAATTTTATTGAGGATGTGTCGTCTTTTCCAATAAATGCTTATAAAATAGCTGAAAGTACTAAAAAGGAAAAAACTCTATCAAAAGTATTCACATATATAAAAAATGGTTGGCCAAAAGATATTGACAAGGATTTTAAACCTTATTATGACAGACGTCATAATTTAACAACATTAGATGGAGTTATTGTACTACAAACAGACTATAATAGAGTTGTTGTTCCAGAATGTTACCATAAACAAATTTTAAAGCTTCTCCACGAAGGACATTGGGGAATAGTAAAAACAAAGCAGATGGCCAGACGTTATTGTTGGTGGCCTCACTTAGATAAAGATGTTGAAAATTTAATAAAAAATTGTACAGCTTGCTCAATGGAAAGCTCAATGCCCAAACAAGTTTTTAGTTCTTGGCAAGAACCTACTCAAGCATGGCAGCGAATACATATTGATTTCGCTGGACCATTTCATAACTCGTATTGGTTTATTTGTGTTGACTCATATTCACATTTTCCTTATGTCGTTAAAATGAATTCAACTAAAACAACTGCAACTATCGCCGTTTTAAAAAAAAATATTTTCTATTGAAGGATTACCGGACGTAATAGTATCGGACAATGGTCCTCAACTTGTGTCGGAGGAATTCAATAAATTTTGTCAATTGCATAGTATTTTACATCTAACTACAGCCCCGTTTCACCCAGCCTCAAATGGGCAAGCGGAAACGATTTGTCAGAACTTTTAAAACAGCTATTAAGAAACAAATTAATAATGGTAATAATGTCGATGACGCAGTATTAACCTATTTATCAACGTATAGAACTACGCCCTGTAAGAATGGAAAATCTCCCGCTGAATTGTTGCATGGTAGGCAACCCAAAACAATGTTGAGTTGCCTGTTACCAAATACAACTACAAGTGATAGAACGTCAACAACAACCAGTTCGGTTACAACAAAATTTGATATTGATGAAATTGTTATTATTCGGAATTTTTCTAAAGATCAACGCTGGATTAAAGCTAAAGTTTTTAAAAGACTTGGAAAGATGATGTATTTATTAAAAAATGAAGACAACAAAATATTCAAAAGACATCAGAATTAAATTCAGAAAACTTCGCTAACATTTGTAAACAAAGACTCAAACTATAATAAACAAAATAATAATAATGAGGTATATAATGAAGCTGAAGGATTGTTAACATCCATAAGACAAAGTTCGAACAATGATTCATCTTCGAATTTGGTAAATTGCAGCCTAACTCGTTCAAAAACAATAACTCAAAGTTCCACCGATAATTTACCTTCAAATGCAGTAACTCCCAATCAAGCTCAACAACCAGATTTAGCATCACGTAGTCAAACAAATAAAATTTTGAATACACTAATAAATTCATCGACACGTCGGTCACAAAGAATTAAAAGGCCACCGGAACATTATTCACCACCACCGTTTCCTAAATTATTGCGGAGGAATTGATATGTATTTGGACCTACTGTATAAACTTTGTAAAACTTTGAATTTTGTTTATAGGTAATTGCCTTTGATTTTTATTTTATAATTTTTCCATTTGAATTTTATAATTGTATTTAATTTTGAGTTAATAAATTTATATTGAGTTTTAATAAAACAAAAGCCCAATTTACAAACATAATACTATCGACATTATTTGCTAACCGATAAACGTTCTGATTCGGATTATTAAAATTTTGATAATTTGGTTGAAAATTTTGCAATGGTGGTCGTACTTGATTATGGTTTCCATTTGCATTACGATTTTGCGAAATAGTATTTTGATAACCACAATGACGATTTCCGTTCAAATTCATTCCTATTCTGATTTAAATTCTGATTATCATTTTTATTTTAATTTGGTTTCTGATTATTATCATTTTTGTTCTGAATTGGATTTGGATTGTAATATGCATAATTATTATCGAAAAGTATTTTAATAGCATTTTCCATATTATTTGGGTTCCGACATATAATAATAGATCTCATAGGTTAAATTAATTTGTTTTAAATACGTATAGAGCAGTTCTTTTTTTTGCTGCAATAAGTGCTTTGTACCCTACATCGTTCCGGTGAACTGTTCTAGTCTTCATATTGGACAGCCTAAGCGCTATAATCATTTCATCATAAATTTTTTTAGCATTAGTTCTAAATTTCAGCGATCTCATTTGATCGTACAATTGCTCAACTGAAAGGCGGTCACCGAAATTATTCGTTAATACCTCCTTTAACACACTCCAACTAGTAAGATTGTTATTAATGTCTGATATGTCCTAAGCAGTACCACTCAATTTCGCTTTAATCTAGTCCAAAAATACACTTTGCGACAATTCGTCATATTTTTCCAAAATTGCCCCTATAAATGAATATAAATTAGCAAAATTTCCATCATAGGTTGGTAATTTAGAAAGATATTTCAGTGGGTCAACTTGTACTGTATTTAAAACCATCTTGGATTCTATTATATTTTCCTTTCACTTATTTTATATATTTTTTTCCTCACTTATTTTTAATTTTTCAAATATTAAAAAAAAATATGTATTCTTATAATTATCTTAAACTACAATTTTCTTTTCCTTTGAAGATTTTTTTTATAAAAGATGATTTATTTTCCTTTGGGTAAGTAGATTTCTCCTTTATGGATTTTACAAACAGTCAAATATATTCACTAACCCTCTGGGCAAGTAGATCCTTTCAACGACTGCACCAATTATAAAAGCACGTTTTGTATGTTTCGGATAAATTTATTGACTAAAGAATAAAATTGCTTAAAACTATATCTAAGGTTTTTGTTTATTCTAAATAATTGATTTCTTGGTGAGAATGTGTATGTCACCAAGAAATAAATTAAAATTGTTTATATTTACAATAAATGGTTGATTTCTTGGTGGGGATCTTTATGTCACCAAGAAATCATTTGAAATTTACTACCCATACATCTCAAAAGATGTGTTTGACGGGTGTGGTTGTGAAGGGTACCGCAACCACGGGTATGGCTGTAGAGTAGGCCGGGTCGATTTGTATGGAGGCAAAAAATCGCTCAACGTTCAAGGAAAATCGTATTCTAGGGATCAAAATAAGAAACTTTGCCGAAGGAACCATACCTCTAAAACGAATTCTGATGTCCCGACTTTTGACCCGTAGGGTCAAATTTTGAAAAATTCCACTTTGACCCATTTAGAGTGCCCCAATCGAATCCAACCCAATCGAATATAATTTATACATTCATCTGCTAGAGCGTCTTCCGGAAAAGAAATAGAGACACTAATCTTGGAAAGACTCCTCCTACTTTCTGAAATATCTCTATCCCGAGATTTGTACATTTTGCTATAAAAACACTGCTAAAAAAGGCCCTCTTTCAACTTAAATTTCAACCCCTTAACGGTCACCTAGAATGATGATTTATGCATTAATCTGCTAGCGCGTCTCCCGGGGAAGAAGTAGCTTTAATAATCTTGGAGAGATTCCTCCTACTTTCTGAAATATCAAAGTAGGCTTTTTCAAAATTTGACCCTTTGGGTCAAAAGTCGGGACATCAGAATATTTTTATTTATTTTTAAATCGCGCCGCCCTACTGTAGAGGGTACTGTAACTTCTCAACCAAACCAATTACATATGAAAGTAGTCCTACATGGTAGTAAGACTCCCACTTGGTTTTGCTCTACCTCATCACAATTATTTTTAATATTTTTTTAAAATATCCCAGCTCTGAATGATTTTACATTAAAATCTTTAACAAAGTCGTAGCCCTTATTGTAATGCTTAAATATACTGACAAAAACACTTTAAAACCATCATCTTAATCGCTATAAGTACTTTCATTTTTAATTAGTTTTCTTGATTCCTTTAGAATTCTGTTGCACTGTGTTTTAAATTTTTATATATAAAAATCGATATCTCATTCTCATATTCATCATCCTGAAAATGTCATAACTGTTAAAAGATTCAAGGCGTAATATTTATCCAAATTGAAAAAGGATGTTATACGCCATAAACTTGGTTAGAGAAAAAAGTTTTACTTTAATGTATTTTTTAAAAGAAACTACTTTTTATAGACAATATATTAACACTTCAACTAAATGCCTAAAGCTATTTTTAAGGTTTATTTAGTCCATTTTCTAGATAATTTTATGGAGAATAACATGCCTTTTATTTTTCCAATTTGGATCAAAATTACGTAATTAATGTAAAGTAAATCCACTAAACAAGATTTTTACGTAAACAATTTTAAAAATTATAAAGTTTTATGTTATATTACCTATTAAGTAACTTTTCGATTGATAAAAAGTGGCCAAAACTCAACCGCTTGTTTCGATATATACCTAGACGTTGCTAACAACTTTATTTTAATAGATTGCCACTCTATGTATTTTATGTATTTGAGCGCGTTTCTCTCCTATTCATTTTTTAACATTTTCCACCGTTACTATTTCAGCATTTTTATTTATTTTTTTTTCAATTCTTTTTAATGATCTCTTACGTCCTTGATAACGATCCCAAATTTTTCCTTATTAGTTTGCATATAGTATGTTTCCTGTAATATAAGATTCAAATTATAAGTGTGGGGAGCAGAGCTTTAAAGAATTCATTAAATTTTGATTAAATTCTCTAAAAATCTCATTCTATTTACTTATCAATCGAATTCATTATATTTTTCATCATTTGATTTCTTCAATCATGGAATTCATTCGATTTTAGAGATTTGAGAATTCATTTAATTTGCAAGCATCATGAAACCAATATTTTTTTGTTGCATAAGCAGAATGTATTGATATAGTATGATATACAGTAGCGACTAACTTTTCCATTCTTGAAATCCTTCATGTATTAATATAACAAAATTTTATTTCAAACTTAGAAATATATGACAAATTAACCTTTATGAACTATTGGTACTGTTAGTCATATCCGATAATAAACGACCATATCGAGGGCTTATATTCAATATAAGCTATCTGCGGTTTTTGAGAAAACGATTTTGGCAAACAGTTCCTTTGACGGGAATTTGCAAGTGGATACTGATTCCAAATCTGGTTTAAAAATATTTCTATCACATCACGATATTGTGATAATCGCGGTTGATGTTTTTATTTTTGTTGATTATGGAAGTACGTGCACCACGGATAGACTATTTTACGATAGTTTATTTCTATTAGAAAAAAAATTACACTTTATTTTTTTGTAATAAACGAAAAAAAATTAAATTTGTTTACCAGAATTGCAAAAATCGCATTTTAAAATAGCGGCCTTTTAAAATTCGTTAATGAATTAGTGATGTTAACCACGAATTATCAAATTTTACAACAAAAAATGTATATGGAGAAGACAGATTGTGCACTGTGTGGTTTAACCAGAGAAAATTGGAAATTTTTGAGAGGCAGTCAGAAAAGACACCGATACGGTAGACACTTTGTTGCAGACTTTAATAAAGCCTATACATAGTTATATCTTTATCACAAAATTATCAATTTTTACTTTTTTATCTCCTAATGGTAAAAATAATAATAAAAAATCAAAATTTTGTATGAAAAAAGAGGTTTTTGTTTTTGACTTATTTTTACCATTAGGAAGAAAAAACTGATAATTTTCTAATAAAGAAAAAGCTATATAAGTCTATAACGAAGTCTCTAGCGTATCGGTGTCTTTTTTGACAGCCTCTCAAAAATTATTAAATTTTACAAATTTTTTTTTAATTCGCGATTTCCTCAAAAGAGAGTCGTGGTAGAAGATTTTGCAAAACACTTCAGACGCAGAATATCAAGCTTTATTAAAACCAAGTCGCATATTAATTAGCCAAAGTGAGGTTTAGCTTCAGCTTCAGAGGAGAATCTATATATCTCAAAAAAGCTGCGATAGATGCTTTTTAATTTTGGTCTTATACTATTCTTAGGAGAGCCTGCCAACATATTCTGAAATAAATTTCATATACAAGCACTTTTCCATGTGTGAATTATTTTATTTTTTTAAATTGGAACCATTTTAGTTCTTAGTAAACGCACATATTTTTGCAGTTTAAAGATATGAAACATTTTGGTTCTTTCTTTTTCAAAAATTTGTTCATATCAAAAAATGCTCCACAGGGAGTTAAGCGGAAATGAAGACGATTATATTTCTATCAGAAAGGCTTTTGAAAAATTAGCCACTCTACTGTACATTAGAGTGGGTAGTTTTTCCAAAAATCTTTCTGTTCAAAATCTAATACTACGCAAAATTGTTGTACTCATAACAGAATCAAAAATTTGGTTCCCATCGGATATCTTCTATTGCATTTTTGAGCCTTAAAAATTGGGTTTTGGGAAAAAATTACATTAAAATTTTAAGTTTTATCAAATTAACAAATTAAAAAATTTATAAAATTTATAAATTTTATATTGCATTCTATCATAAATAATAATACAAAAAATAATTATTTTTTAGAACTCAAATGACGCGTATTTTTGAGCTGAATACGGGCGTTTAAAGTTGGCGATACTGGTGTACATTGGTAAAAAAAGGTGTAAAATGTTTGCACAAAATTGGTATCAAAATTTGCGTAACGACGACGCCGATACAAAAACTATATTAAAATTTTTTGGTTAAATAATTTCAGTCCACAAACGTTACTTTTATGATAAAAACAGACATGAAAAATACAGTTTATTGAAAATTGTTTTTATTTTCAGATTTTTAAGATAACTATGGATTAGAATTATTCCGTAGAGCATACAAACCTAATATGTTAATCAACGCGCAACTTTAAATACATATTTTGCTAAAAAGTTTTGCATCTTAAGAATGCAATAGCGGCCTAAAGTTTCTCCATTGCAATTTTTTTATTACTTTTGATACCAAGTGTAGGGAACTGAAGATGACCACCAAATTTTTTATTGTATTTTTTCCATATTCAGCTTATTATTTGAGTGGTCTGACTATTTCGAATTCCCAAAAAGTCCTTTATCGGGACATACTAATCATTAACCTATTAAAAAGTAAGCCCAGAAAAAAAGCTCAAAATTGGCAAGTGCACAAAAAAATTATTGTCCAAAAAATTCCAATTAAATATTTGTTTGAAATTTGAATCAGTTAACATTTTTAATCATTGTTTTTCTTTTAGTTTGTTCCTTCAAACGCAATATTTGTTAGATTGGGGAGCCCGTTACCACTCTATGGATAAAGCTAGTTTCTAATCGTTACAGCATGCACATAATTTACCAGAAACAACAATTTATATATAATTTTACAATTCTTTTATGTACACCCATTTCTTGGATCGGCAAAGTTACACTTTAGGGAGTATGTGAAAAAAAATTAAAAATTATGCCACCGTCTCTGACAAAAGAAAATATTTTTAAACTATCTTCGGTTTTTGTAGCCAGAATTAAAAAAATCGGTAACGTGTTATTGTGGGTACTCTTATTGAAGGACGCAACTAGAACCATTTTATTAAATTTGTAACCCACAAGGTTTATTTGTATCATACCCCTATGGGGAATAAGGAGTCAATTGACCTAAAAGTGACTGGTTAAAGAAGGACTTATCACAGGACCGGTATAATTTAATACTGAAGTGGGTTAAGCAGTGTCAATTGTTCTAATATTACCAATCCTGTGACTGGTAAAGGGAGGACATACCACTTAACCAAAATGCTTATTAACAAGAAAAAGCAAGTTAGCCATCACAAGTTAGCTTATCACAGGACTGGTATAATTTAATACTGAAGTGGGTTAAGCAGTGTCAATTGTCCTAAAATTACCAATCCTGTGACTGGTAAAGGGAGAACATACCACTTAACCAGAATGCTTATTAACAAGAAAAAAGCAAGTTAGCCAGAATATTACCCTTTGGAAGCTGTTTAGTTTTCGTTTATTTTTTAAACTCAAAATTATTAATTTTGTTTTTTTTTGTCGATATTTATGTTTTTTGGGTGTATTGAAAAATTATCGGCATGCGAAAATTGACCTAAAAGAGCCTGGACTGCTGGAAAAGGACTTATCACAGGACTAGTATTATTTACAATTGATGTGAGTTATGTAGTGTAAATTGATCTAAAAAGACTAGTTCCGTGACTGGTAGAAGTAGGACATATCACCCAACTGGTATACATATTGACTAGAAAAAGCCAATGAGTTAAAAATTTATTGTTTAAATTTTTACCATTTTTACATTAAAAATTATTAAATTGTTTTCTTTTGCAATTCTTGTTGGGAATTTTTAATAAATATATCTGTGTATACTCAAATATACGCCTTAACTACCGAAGATTTCGAAATAGTTAAAAGTTTTTAACTCCAAAATATTAAGACAAAAAAAGTATTAAGGCAAAAAAAACGAAAATTCAGGGGGTTCAATAATTATTGAATTTTCGTTCTAAAAGTCCAAAAATATCTCATAAACTAGCCGTATGAAAAGTATTTATGAAGCAAAAGGGACGTGGTACCTCCCATACAACTCCAAATGTGTTTAAAATGTTGGCGGGAAATTGCAAGGGGGAGTGGTATCTTCCGTACAATCTCAAGGTTTGGATTGTATGAGAGTTACCACGTCCCCTTGTTTTATCCCGCTCACATTGGTTTTAGATGTTTTTATATAACGTTGTGCAAAATTTTGTTCAAATACGGATATTAGGATGTGATTTACAAATATTTTTAAGCCGTGGATTATATGGGAGGTACCACACCCACTAGCATACATTTTACACATTCCTTTTAGATGTTTCTAAAGAACGTTTTGCCAAATTTTGTTCAAATACCAATAACGCGAACATGATTTGTTCGGTTTAAGAGCAATATATATATAAAAAATCTTTATCATTTAAGAAAAACCTATTAAAAATTCCGCATTGCTTAATATGTTGTTGTTGAACGCTGTGCCGAATTTGGTTGAAATACGGCTTAAAGGAGCCGATTTAAATTATATTTAAATTTTGGGTTAAGATTGATTCAGTAATTGAGGTTTTTTACATTTACCAATATCAAAAAAAAAAAAACAAAATAGCGTTTGTTTGTATGAAGAAACAACATATAAAAACACATTTCTGTGTATATTCACGTAAGTATTACATATTTATGTATTGTAGAAATGATATTCGTATTAAACAAGTTTCCTGAAAAAAACTTTTTTTTAATTTGTAACTTTTGATATTTTTCACTGATTTTCAACTTTTGACACAAAATATTTTTTTCATCAGGGTGAAGATTAAGTTTTTACGTAAAACCAAAAATTACGCCTTTTATAGTTTTTTTTGCGATTTTTAGTCTTAAAAGTAGACAATATTGGTTGTCAATTATAAAAGCAACATAAAAAAAATTTACAATATTGAAAATTATGCATACACAAAATCTACTCTTTTTTTAGAAATCACAGTTAGACCTGGTTCACACACGGCAATTTTACTTGCGCAATTCTTGAGTTTATAGAAGAGGGAGGAAAAGAGAATGATAGGGCTACAGACTTTCCCGTACTCCAATTCCGTTTTGTTTTGTCATCCGCAATTTTCAGCACTGCCGGTTGATATACGAAAATTGCTAAAACGAACTTTTCCTGTGTGAACACAAAAGCAATTTCAAAGGAGAATTGAAGAAAAATTGCGCAATTATAATTGCCGTGTGTGAACCAGGACTTTTTTTTATGATAATTTTGCATAAATCTACTCCCTTTTTACAAGCGCCTTTATTTTTTTTATAATAGTGCTGGTAAAAAAGAGTATTATGTGTCGAGTATTTGCACTATATTTGGGTACTCGATACGTAAACGTAACTACTCGATTTTTTAAGAGTCAATTTTCGATATGGTAAAAAATGCTACTTGGCTGAAATAATCAACTTTAAAAATACAACTTTGTTAATATATGAAAAGTAGGTAAAAGTTATGAAAAGTTGAGTAAAAACTTTACATTTGGGACAAGTCCCTTTGGGCTAACCCTGGCTCTAGTTGGAACACCATTTTATGGATTTAAAAATAGGCTTCATTTTTGAATTCGTGAAGAAGTTTCCTTTAATTAGAATACCCACACTTACATGTTACAAAGCGTACCGATTTTTGGGGTCTGGGGAGGCCCCGGCACAAAAACCCGAAGGTGGAAAAAAATGTTAGCACAAATCAAGTTTACAGCGTAGTCTCCAAAATTGATGAAATCGACTTAGATGTCCAGGCTGAATGTAATGGTGATAAGTTTTTTTAACGGGGGCCGGCCGCTGAAGTATTTTGCCACCATTATATTATATATGATATTAAACAATTTTCTTTATTTTTATTTTACCTTTCTAATTAACGATTCATTTTTGATTTTTATACAACCTTAACCTTTAATAATTTTTCTTTTGCTTTTTTTTAAACATTGTTTTTTGTTGTTAGTTATTTTTTTTTATAAAATCACTTTAATTTTTTATTTCGAGTATTTACTGTTCACAATATATGAATATTTTTTTCACACATGCTATTTTTTTTTTCATACATGCTATTTTTCGCAATTACATTACACTTATTCGGTTTTACACAATGCTTTGGAAATTTATTTTTTTATCAACGATCTGGCAATAAAGTAACCACATTATTAACTTGTCATTTCTACACATTTGTAATTTTCACACTAAAATTGTAAAAATATACAAAAACTTATGCAAAATATACGATTTATAAAAATTAAATACATGCAAGTAAAAAGTTATACATTTCAATAGTACTTTTTATCAACAAAGTTAACTTTGTAATTTTTATAAATACGGACTACGCAAATTTAAACATTGTTTGTTTAATTTCTTTGAAGTCAATATAAAAAAAATTACAAAGTTGCCTTCCTCATTTGCGTACTTTAGGGACTGTCCTCAAAGTTTTCATACATGTAGCGTATAAGTTGAGGACATTAAATTGGATACAGCGTATACTTAGGGGACATTTTTGGTTTTATATACAGATTTCACCATAGTATGCGCTGTGCATACATATATATGTATATATACATATATATGTGGGACATTTATTCGTTCCTCCGCATAGTTAAGGGACATTTGCTTACTTTGGGGACTGTCCGCAAAGTTTTCATGCATTTTCATACATCTAGCGTATAACATGAGGACAATTGGTTCGATACACCGCATATTTCGGGGACAATTTTGGCCGTGTCCCTAAAGTCTGCGCTGTGCATACATATATTATATATATACATATATATGTATATATACCCAAAGTAAGCAAATGTCCCTAAACTATGCGGGGGAACGAATAAATGTCCCAAAAGTATGCGCTGTGCATACATATATATATACATTCGTACAGTACCGTCGAGTGTCGGAATCTCCCTTATGCAACCCAATACCAGGTTAAAAAATTTAAAAAAAAATTTGGTTGTTAATTCTCTCCTCCTTTTCTTTTTAAAGATATAAAAATAATGATAGTTATAATACAAATCTAAATATAACAAATAATAAAAACATCAATAATAATTTATTCTTACAGTTTAATCCAATTGTTGTTATTCTGTTGTCTTCTTCTTTTTTTCGGATGACTGTTGCTTATTTTCTGTTAGTTTTCTCCACTTAGGCTGTTGCTGATAATGTAGTTATTTTGTTATTTTGTTGTTTTCTTGTTTTTTTATTATTTTTATTTTCAATTAATTTTTAGGGTTTATTATTGTTTTTTTGTTCTTTAATTGCACTTAGTTTTAACACTAGACAAAAGTTTTAAATTGTTCTTAGATTTTATTTTTCATTATATTTTCTTAATAATAGCACGATTGCGGCTCACTTTATTTAGTGGCCCATACGACTATATATACACAAAAATTTCCCCTAAGTTTGCGCTGTCCTCAACTTATACGCCAGATGTATGAAAACTTTGAGGACAGTTCTCAAAGTACTCAAATGTTTCAAAACCATGCGGTGTATCGAATAAATGACCTAATAGTATGCGCTGTGCAAACATATATGTTAATATAAATATATATATATGTATACGTAGCGCATACTTTAGGGACATGGCCAAAATTGTACCCGAAATATGCGGTGTATCGAAAAAATTGTCCTCATCTGAAACGCTAGATGTATGAAAAGGCGCGAAAACTTTGGGGACAGTCCCCAAAGTAAGCAAATGTCCCTAAACTATGCGGGGGAACGAATAAATGTCTCTAAACTATGCGCTGTGCATACATATATTTATCTATATATATATATTAGTGTCCCTTAAGTATAAATGTTGGAAATGTTGATACGGTACCCTATAATTTTTTAATACTTGACTTGAATATAAGCGACTAGGCCTTAAAGAGCGAAACATGCGTTTATATGGGGAAAAAATTTCTTTTTTCAGTTTTTGCAAATTTTTTTAAATATTGTAAAAAATTGTTAGAATAACTAAGTGACAAATTACACAGTGGTACAAAATTGAATGAAATAGAAAAACCTGGGGAGTGATATTATTTTTCTTGTAGGTCTTGTCGAGTTAAAGAAGAATCCAATAGTAAAATATGCCGGACACCTCCAAAATCCGGATTTACGGTTAAAAACCCGGTTTTTTTACCTTTGCGCACTTTTAAGCCTGTAACTTTGTTGATAATGCTCCGATCTTCAATTTGTTACTTGTTACCTATGATTTGGCATCATCAGCCATATCATAAACCAAATGATTGCTACTTTTGTCAAACCGATGTTTTAGGTCACTGTTTTAAAAACGCGCAAAACATTGAGTACGCAAATGTTGTAACTATTACAAAACCGATACCTGTAAGTAATGATCTACCGAAAACGAGCAAATCTGTCGATGTAACAGAAAAAGGTTTTGAACAAGAAGAGTTCCTTCCATCCAGATCTACAACAACGGAGCGGCATTTTTGTCAAAAGCTGCTTTCGACGATCTTGTTCGCGATTTACACTTGTCAATGCGGCAATCTGAAGTCCCCGGGTCGCGATTAAAGCAGTGGAATTTGGTGAAAAAAGATTTCGTTATAACATCTGGTAGAAAAAGTGACCGGACTTGGTTACTTGAAGAAAGTTTTAAGACTAGTTCCAATGACAGTGATCTCGTGTATTGCGTTGATGTACCAAAACTATTTTCGGCATTAAATCACAATTATAATGCAGATGAATGGCGACTTTTCATTGATGGTTCATGTAAAAGTAAGTTTTCTTATAAAAATGTATGACTTTATTTTTATTAATTTAAGATTTGTAATGTAATATCTAGGCTTAAAAGCTGTTTTATTGCATAACGAAAATCAATTACCTTCAGTTCCAATCGCATATGCGACTAATACAAAAGAAACTTACGAAGTGATGAAAAATATACTAATGTTTGTTAGCTATACCACCCATAAATGGAAAGTCGTCGCTGACTTACAGGTTTTGACAATTTTATTTGGTATGCAAGGTGGTTACACAAAGTATCCGTGTAGTCTTTGTGAATGGGATAGTCGTGCACCGAATCGTTATGATCGCAAAGTATGGCCATCTTGCGAGTCACATAGAATAGGCAGGAAAAACATTTTAATGACCAATTAGTTAAAGCTGAGGACGTTTTTCTGCCACCACTGTATCTTAAACTGGGATACATGAAACAATTTTTAAAAAAATTAGATGTAAACGGCGACGCTTTTTGTCATCTCAAAGCGGTGTTCCCAAAACTAAGTGAATCCAAATAAAAGGAGGTATTAATTAATTTGTTTACATATATAATACGTTTTTCATCGTATTTATCTGTTTTGATAACTTTTAGGTATTTTTATTGGATCTCAAATTCGAAAAATTATGAGAGATGCAGATTTCATTAACAAGCTAAGTTCCGTTGAAAGACGTGCATGGAAGAGTTTTGTTGCGCTATGCGATAATTTCCTTGGAAATCACAGAAGCGACGACTATGTCACAGTTGTCAATGAGTTTTTAAGTGCGTATGGTGAAATGGGCTGCAACATGTCCATAAAAATTCATTTTCTGCATTCGCATTTGGACTTTTTCCCAGATAACCTGGTCCAGTTCAGTGATGAACAAGGCGAACATTTTCACCAGGAAATGGCAACTATTGAAAAACGCTTTGAAGGAAAAAATAAGATAAAAATGATTTCACAATATTGCTGGTCACTTTAACGAGAAACTGATGATGCTGATTTAAAAAAAAAAACGGTCAAGCAAACACTTTTGAGTTAAATAACCAAAAATAAAATTTGTATAAAAAGTTTAAAAGTTTATTTTCATAAAAAGTTTAATAACTCAGTCAATTATTTATCTAATATGCGTTGTAATCGTTAATAAACGTTCTTTTTTAATAAATTCGATAGTATTATAGTTTCTTAATAAAATAATGTATAGTCTATAACAAGTGCTCGTTGTATACGGTTGTTTTAGATATTCACTGCGCATAATAACTTTTTTTTCTTTTTCTTATTTTTCTCTCCATTATTTAATTCTCTCATATTAAAAAAAAAAATATATACATTATTTTTTGTCTCATTACGGTTAATAATCTTTCGGTTTATCTGGTGAAGTGATTAACATGGAGTCCTCCTCGGGAGGCAACTACTATGAGATCTTAGATCCGTCCCCAAAAAGAAAAAAAAATAACAATAATAACCAGTATAACGTAAACAATTCTATTGACTTCCCAAATATAAGTAACAAACAAAACAACAAAAGCAATAACATCAAAAATCAAGGTCCAAAATTCATAATATTGAAAAGTAAAACACCTGACAAGCCAATACAATACTTTAATATCTTTTTGGTTTCAAAGGCTCTAGAGGCAATCTCAAGTGAGCCAACTAAAAATATAACTTTTACAAGGGATGGAAACCTGCTAATCCTAACAAAAAATGAAGCTCAAGCCAACCGGTTCCTGAAGGCGTCACACCTACCAGGTGTCTGCCCAATAGAAACCATGTTCCACCCAACCTTAAATACAATCAAAGGCGTTGTGTTTGCTCCAACTCTTCGTGATCTCAATGAAGAAGAAATCAAGGACGGCTTAAAGGATCAAGGTGTAGTAGAATGCAAAAAAATTACAAAATTTATCGACAACAAAGTTGTCAATACACCTCTACATATCCTTCATTTCAATCTTTACCAATTACCAAAAGAAATTAGAATCGGTTTTCTAAACTGCAAAATAGAATCCTATATACCAAACCCTATTCAATGTAAAAATTGCTTTAAACTGGGTCATACCCGGAAATACTGCAAAGGTAACGAAAATTGTGAAATATGTGCTTCTACAGTTCATGATCCAACTCCCTACGAAAAAATACAATGTATAAATTGTCATCATACCCATCGTTCTACCAACAAAAACTGCCCAATTATAAAGCAAAGACAAGAAATTTTATAAATAAAAACGGTAAATAACTGCTCATATAAAGAAGCCTCGCAACAAATAACAAACACACAATCTTATGATGTCCCTATTGAAGACCTAAAAACAGCAATAGAAGAAAGAAAAAAGAAATTAAACAAACAAACAACAAACAATACCACAACTGAAAACAATACTACTACACCTAGCTCCAACACTACAGAAACAAATAACACTCAAAAAACACCAACTGCAGAAAAATTAAAAAATTTCTCATTATCCATCAACACACTCTTAAACCAACATCAAAATCAACTTAAAACTCAAACACAAATTACGACTACTACTTTACAAACAAGCACTAGCAACTCGACAACAAAAAATAAAAAAGATAAACCCTCTAGATCAAGAGATAGCTCTCTTGATAAATCAAACCAAAAATCAAAAAATAACGAACAGCAAACAAAACCCAGAAGAATATCAAACAGAAGGAATGAAATTGATTCACCAATCTCAGACATGGAACTCTAAAATATTATCTACTTTATATTATTAAACTTATATTCAGCATATGACTATTAAAATTCTGCAGTGGAACTTAAACGGTTTCTATAACAATCTACATCAACTTCAACTCTTAATCCGCGAAAATTCCCCCGACATTATTGCACTACAAGAAACACATCATAAAAATAACGGAATACGCCTCAACGGATATGTTGCGTGTTTATCTGACACTGACGGTTCCAGTCGAGGCGGTACTGCCTTATTTATCAAAAACAACCTAAAATATAACTTCATAATATCAGTAAACAATTTTTCAGTTACAGCCGAGGTCTTTATCGGATTTAAATTAAAAATCATATCTCTTTATCTTAATCCATCAAACTCACTACCAACAACATATCTCTCATCCCTTTTTACAAACGACAGTCAACGTACCATAATCTTAGGTGATTTCAATGCTCATTCAACTATATGGGGTTCACCAACAACTTTACCAAGAGGGTACATAATTGAAAATGCTCTAAATGAATCCAACATGATTCTACTCAACGATGACTCTGCTACACACTTCTCAACCAGAAATACTTTCACACACATTGACCTTTCTTTGGTCTCTGCTAACATAGCACCTTTCTCTTCTTGGAATATCGACTCTCACCAAAATGGTAGTGACCACTTTCCAATTTACATCAGAATCGAACAGCCCAACTACACTACCAGGAATCTCACACATAACCAAACAAGATATAACATTGATAAAGCAGATTGGACTAAATATCAACAAATCCTAAGTAAACAACAACTAACAAACTTACCATCCAACGTAAACAAAGAAGCCGCCAAGATACTCAAGATCGTAAAAGCAGCAGCAAATGCAGCTATACCGCATTACAGAAACCGTAAAAATAAAAAATACACACACTGGTGGAATAGTGAACTTCAGTCTTTACGCGACATAAAACAAAAATTATTTAACAAATTTAAAAATCATCCAACAACAGAAAACAGATTAGCATATAAAAAAGCTAATGCTATTTTTAAATTAAAAAGCAAAATCGCCAAAAGGGACTCCTTTTATACATTTACAAGTGAAATTAACCCAAACACACCAATTGGTGAGAGTAAAGTGGTTGCTCTAGATATTTCTAAGGCGTTCGATCGTGTGTGGCACGGGGCACTCGTGACTAAGCTAGTTGCTTTTGGTGTCGGTAATGTCTTCTCTCGATTTATAACGAGTTTTCTCAGAGACCGCACTATACGTGTTGTTTTAGATGGGGTCTCATCAAACGAGTTTCAGCTAAATTCAGGGGTACCGCAAGGTTCTGTTCTTTCTCCTACCCTTTTTCTTATTTTTATTAATGACCTTCTTGGTCAGACCATCAACCCTATCTACTCTTTTGCAGATGACAGCAACATTTGTCATTCATTTTCATTCGATCATAGGCCAAGCTCTTTGGAGATAGAGGGCATGCGGCAGAACATGAATGACACACTCAATCAAGACCTTTCTACAATCTCCGAGTGGGGTCGCGCGAATAAGGTCGATTTTAATGCACGCAAGACCCAATGTTGTATGTTAACCCACAGACGGGCTGTGGAATTGACATTGTCATCTGTAACTATGGATGGTATAGGTATTGAGGAATCGGATACTCTTGATGTTCTGGGCATGAGAATACAGTGTGATGTCCGTTGGAATAAGCACGTATTTCAAGTGTCGAAAGAGGCATTCAAGTGTCTCGGTTTTCTAAAACGGTGCAAGACTTACTTCACTCCATCCGATCTCCTTACTATTTATACCAGCTATATCCGGCCAAAAATGGAATACAACTCTCATATATGGGCAGGGGCTCCACTGTCTATTCTGAAGCTTCTGGACCGTGTTCAGGGGAGGGCGGTGAAGCTTATCAATGACAGTAGTGTATCCAACTCTATTGATTCATTGGAGCATCGTCGGAATGTGGGTTGTGTGTCACTTTTCTATCGATATTACCATGGGAGATGCTCATCTGAGATAAGTGAACTTATTCCACGAGCCCGAGTTTTTATTCGTAATACTCGCTTATCTAGTAGAGCACATCCGTTTGTAGTTGATTGTCCTGTGTTTCGCACAACGCATTACAGAGAAAATTCGTTTTTTAGTCGAACGATTCGTATGTGGAACAAACTTCCCGCAGAAGTCTTCCCTGTTACTTACAATTTAGAAAAATTTAAATCAAATATCCACAAACACTACTCCCTCTTTCCTCCTTCCCATACCTTATTTTCCTGATCAATACAATGCACTGCATGAGTAGGGGGCATCCCCTGAGTATTGGTTAAATTATAAAAAAAAAAAAAAAAAAATATAAAAAAGCTAATGCTATTTTTAAATTAAAAAGCAAAATCGCCAAAAGGGACTCCTTTTATACATTTACAAGTGAAATTAACCCAAACACACCAATTGCAAAAATCTGGAACAACATTCGAAAACTCAACGGTGTAAATACCTTCAACTACATCCGTCATATTGAGCACGACAATCAAACCATATCCGACTCATACGATATTGCAAACGTCTTCGCAAACACTTCGTCACAGCAATCAAGTGATGATAATTTTAACGAATCGTTTAAAAACAACAAGAACACTGTAAATACTGCAATTGATTACCACCTAAGTTCAACAACAAAAGCTTTAGAGGAAGATATCACTATTTTCGAAATTCAATCAACGTTACATTCACTTAAAGGCAAAACACCGGGGTTTGATAAAATCTCTTACCCAATGCTAAAAATGCTGCCTTTAAATATAACACAACGTTTACTTCAGTTATTTAACTCAATCTTCTCCTCTGGAATCATACCTCAGCAATGGAAGACGTCGACTATAATTCCAATACCCAAACCTAATAAAGATAAAGCCTCTATCGAAGGATACCGTCCAATTTCACTAATCCCATGCGCTTCCAAAATACTTGCTACGAGAATTTCTTGGTATCTCTTAAAAACAAAACTTCTAAGTGCTGAACAAGTGGCTTTCAAACCCAATAAGGGAACAATTGATGCTCACACTTATATTGATCACATCACCTCATCTACACTATCACACAGAAACCATTTATCTATCATATCAATAGACTTTGAAAAGGCATTTGATCGCGTTGGGATACACACAATAATACCACAATTAAAATAATGGAAATTTGGTCAAAAAATAATTAAATTCATTTACGCATTTCTAACAAACAGGAAAATTAGAATTAAAGTTAACAAAGTATGTTCTTCCACAAAGCCTCTACATAATGGGATACCACAGGGCTCTCCACTTTCGGTGGTACTCTTCCAGATAGCCACCGACAAACTTAACAAAATCATTTGTAATAACAAGTTTTTCAAACATGTTATCTATGCCGATGATTTAAATATCATAACTAAACACCGGGAAAATTCTGACATACAACAGGAAATCGATCAACTTTTCATATCTATCAGTAATTGGTGCAGTATTACTGGCAGCAAAATATCTTTTTCTAAAACAAAGTGCCTACACATATGCAAAAAAAATACCTGTAGTAATCCAAATATTACCATACAAAACAACCTAATAGAAACTGTTAACTCATTGAAAATACTCGGAGTTATTTTCAACAAGAACTATTCATGGTCGGCTCACATTGACAATTTAAAAAAGTCACTACAACCTCGTTTAAACTTAATAAAATGCCTTGCCGCTAAAAAAAAGCAACTCTCATCCAACTACAATTTTAAATGCCGTTCGTTGCCTAGTTTTATCAAAATTGGACTATGGATTAGTGATATATGGTAAAGCTTCAAAATCTCTACTTAAAAAAATCGAACCAACTTACAACTCATCTATAAGAATCGCTTTTGGTGCTCTAAAGACTACACCTATAAAAAACCTTATGGCAGAGTCGGGTCTACCTACTCTGACACAAAGATTTGAAAGTATCACCGCTAAACTTGCCTTGAAAATTATTTTTCCTGCCGAACAACATCTTATAAAACGTATTGCACATATACCTTCACAATTACCATTAAGATACCCATCTTCAATATGCATAGCACTTAAACGAGCCAAAGACATGGATATCGATACTAAACCACAGAGAGTTTATTACCCCTCAGAACCACCATGGAAACTAAACAAGAACTGTTTTGTAGAAAGTTTAATGTGTCTACCAAAAAACTCCACATCCAATATCGCTTTTACATCCCTGTTTAACGAAATATCTACAAGATACAAAAATAATAATTGGAAAATACTATACACAGATACCCATCTTCAATATGCGTAGCACTTAAACGAGCCAAAGACATGGATATCGATACTAAACCACAGAGAGTATATTACCCCTCAGAACCACCATGGAAACTAAACAAGAACTGTTTTGTAGAAAGTTTAATGTGTCTACCAAAAAACTCCACATCCAATATCGCTTTTACATCCCTGTTTAACGAAATATCTACAAGATACAAAAATAATAATTGGAAAATACTATACACAGATGGATCAAAGACAGACACCTCAACTTCATTGGCATTAATAAACGAACATCTTGAAACTGCTTTTATGGCTACTCTTGACCAAAAGGCATCTATTTTTACAGCCGAATCCACAGCTATATACTACGCCCTAATGAAATACAAAAATATTAGAGGCAAATTTTTAATTTGCTCAGACTCTAAATCAGCAATAACAGCAATACAAAATATAAGAAATAAAAACATAACAATCTCAAAAATTAGAGATATTCTAATAAGATATCACACCAAATTTAAGTTAATGTGGTTTCCAAGCCATGTTGGTATATTGGGAAACACATTAGCAGACGAAGCCGCTAAATACGCTACAAACGCACCAATTATCCAATATGCAACCTCTAATAAAAAAGATATTATCAAGATAATTTCAACTTATATAATACAAATATAAATTAATGACTGGGCTAAATAAAACGTTCAATCCCAACAAAACTACACCAATTTATCCACCAACCGTTTCAAGACTCTTTCTACAAAAATACGTCAGAATCAGACTAGGACACACCTACATTACACACCGTCATCTTTTTAACCGCTTAAGATCAGAAATCTGTCTACTTTGCAACACAGATAACATCAATATACAACACCTTATCTACAACTGCAGATCCATAATAGAAGCCCAAATTGTCCTATACGGAAAATTATGCTTACCCGAATTATTAAGTAACATTAATTTAGTAAATATAGTTTCAGTGCAAAATATACTAAAATATTGTAACATATATCACCTAATATAAAACCAACTTGAAAAAAATGTTAGGCCAAAAACCTCAGATGTTAGTGCCTATGTAAATTATATTTATCTTCATAATTTATTATGATTGTAAATCTAGTAAATAAATAAATAAATAATGTATAAAAACGTCACCAAAGTTGAAAATTTTTTCAATAATCTACAAAATTTGTGTTGGCTCGACAATAACACCCAAATTTCTCAAGTTTTGTTAGATAAATTATATATCATTCGAAATATCTCAGTTTCTTTTTTCCAAACCAAGTAACAAATTGAAAATCGGATCATTATCAACAAAGTTACAGGCTTATAAGTGCGCAAAGGTAAAAAACCCGGTTTTTTAACCGTAAATCCGGATTTTGGAGGTGTCCGGCATATTTCACTATTGGAATCTTGTTTTACTCGACAATCCCTACAAGAAAAATAATATCCGGTCCTAGGTTTTTTGCACTGTCGCACCGTGTTATTCGACATAATAATAGTATTATGTATTCAAAAAGGTATAAAAATCCAAAATCGGATAATAACTAGGTTGAAAAAAAAATTTTTTTGAACATCATTAACCCATGGGGTCATGTGGCACCAAATGACCCAAGACTTATTAATTTCAATTTACAAAAAAGGACAAAGCTTTGCTTACTACTATTGAATTTTAAGAAACGTTATTTAAAATATGTTAACACAATATCTGAAGATTATGTGGCAATAATTTTGAGCAAATTTAACAACGTTAACCCGTGCCGTGCCACATTTAGATCAAAGGAGATATTTCGGGAATTTATGTGTATATATTTAAACAAAAAATATTTAAGTCCTTTTTTTACAAACCTTGCTACAGACATTTTTTAAATTCCTAAAAAAAATATTCCGAGTTTAATTAACCCTTAGATGCTTTTGGTGCCAAAGTGTCCCTTTGTTGACAAAACTTTAAAAATACATTCAATTTTAATTTATTTATTTGATATATTCTATGCTACAAGATTACATCTTACGAATTACAGCAGGGAACTTAAAATAATTGTATATTTTTAAATTTGACAATATTAATAGTTAAAATAAAGTATTAAAAATTATAAGTTAATAAAATCACAAAATACAAAAGTAAAAATAAAAAAGTACAATAAATAATACTTGTAATACGGATTGCAACGAAATGAAAATAAAACAAAATACAATAAAATTATTTAGTGGTATTCAAAATATTTTACGATATTTTAGTTTAGATTATTTTAGTTTAGACCTGTCAAATTTTACTAAAATAAATCATTAAAGTCTGCTTGAATTACGCAAGTAAATTTTGTAATTCATTTTTAAATTTTAATGCGTTACTTTGAATGTTGTGTGGAAGTGCATTCCAAAAACGTATAGCACTTGTAAAGAACTGCCACTCTGACATAAGTGTTTGATAAAGTATAGGAATTATCCGTTTTCCTCGCTGTGAAGTGTTAAAAAGCAGGTATTCATGTAGGTACTTTGGTGTTTTATTATAAATAATCTTATGCAACATTATTAAACATTTTTGTTTAAAGAGATTATCAAACGTCATTCCATAAAGCTGTTGGGCATACGCAGATACACGGTCATATTTTCTTAGACCAAAGACATATCTAGCAATATTATTGAAAAAAACATTTAATTTACGTTTGCATCAGCATCGCAGTTTGAAAAAATTTCGCAGCCATATAGCAAAGATGGCATCAGATAGGCTTTAGCTAATAGAATTTTGATTTTAGGTGGAGTAAAATATTGCGTTGCCCAAAGAGTACGTAGCATATTGTATGTTTTACCGACAATATTATTAATGGGGTTTGACCAAGTGAGGGTATTATTGAAAATTATACCTAAATTCCGTACAGATGACACAATATCAATTTTCTGATTATTTAGTCTTACATCAAAGTAGTAGTTTATGTATCAGAATACATTTAGATTTTTTAGGGTTAAGACATAGGCCGTTTCCTAATGCCCATTGGTGTATTCTACTAAGGTCACTGTTAAGTTTACAGAGTGATACATCAAGAGATTTTTGTGAACTACTCAGGTACACCTGAACGTCATCAGCATACGCGTGCACCTTGCAGTGTTGAAGTTGCGATGGAAGGTCGTTAGCATAAAGTGAAAAAAGTAGTGGTCCTAATATGGATCCCTGGGGAAAACCTCTTAAAATTGAGGCAACATCAGACTTTTTTTCGTTACTGTAAACAGGTGGTGTTCGACCAGATAGGTATGATGATATCAACTTTGTTGAGGTGGTGGAAAAGTTGAACATATTTTTCAGTTTTTTGACTAAGATATTGTGATCCACAGTGTCAAAAGCTTTTGAATGGTCGAGCAGTACTAGAAAAACTAAATTCCCTTCATCAACATGCTGCCTTATATCTTTGGAAACATTCAAAAGAGCAGTGACACAACTGTGTTCAGAGCGGAATCCAGATTGGTAGTCAGATAATAAGTTGTGTCTCTTGATATACGAGTTAATTTGAGTATGCAGTAGTTTTTCTAGCAGTTTAGAAAGAAAAGGTAGAATTGCAATTGGTCTGAATTCAGACCTGGATTTGGGAACAGGAATAATTTTAGCGTGTTTCCATTTACGCGGAAAAGAGCTAGTTGTAATAATAGTGTTAAGAAAATGTGTGATATATGGAAGAATAAGAGGTATCAGTAGCTTTAAAAAGTTAGGATGAATATTATCAAAACCTACAGCAATAGACTTAATACTCAAAAAGCAATTTAGAACATCAATTTCATTAACGCACTCAAATTCAAACATGTTAGTTAATATGTTGTCTGTAGCATTAGCGTTATTAAGAAATTCAGTGTTTTCAAAGTTGTAGAAATTAGGATATGCATCAACCATTGGTATATTAGTAAAGGCATTGTTGATTTCATTCACATCAACAAACAATTGATTGTTTTTCTCATCCTTTCCAATACCTATACCCTTGATTGCCTGCCAAGTTTGTATTGTATTTACTGCATCAGAAAAAAGCTTGGAATAATATTCTGATTTAGTTTTTACAATTAGGTTATTAACATCTCTCCTAAACTGACGATATTCATTGTGCAACTCAGTTGTTTTAAACTTCTTCCAACGTGAAAAAGCTAAAGCTCTCTTTTCAATCAGATTTCTTATAGCTGGTGTGAACCACGGTCTGGACTTGTTCATTACGCGTTTAGTCCTCAGAGGTACATGTAGATCATATAAATCTAATACATTAGATTCGATGAACGACAATTGTGAATCAACTGACGCCATACTATACACATCATACCAATTAATGCTCAACAAGTTCTCATGTAAAAGATCAATGTCAATATTCTTGAAATCACGATAAGTATACGATGTGTTATTGTTCTTTTTCAATTGAAAATCGTATGAGATAAATATTAGATCATGTCTAGAGAAACATGGAGCCGACATCTGATCATAAAGTAAGACGGATAAAACAAACAAACAACAAAAATAATATCAATTTATTCGTAGAAGTAAAATGTGTGGGTAGATTATTATTAGTTGGTGTCAGACCAAGAGCTAACATACTATCAGTGAGTAACGTTTCTGTGAGTAAATAAGAATTAAAATCCCCGCATATCACTATATCATTAAACGAAATTGTTATCCTCTCTAGAGTTGACATAAACGAAACAATATCAACATTTTTCTTAAGCCTATATACGCAGCCAACAAGCATTTTGTTTCCAACAGAATGTATTTCAACAAAAATATATTCAACTACTTGTTTTTTTCTTTTTTTTCACTTTTTCTTCATTTTGGTAATTTTTTTCTTACGTTTAACTTTTTCATTGTCATCTTCACAAGAAGTATCCTCAAAATTACAACAAAATTTGCAATTGATATTATTTTTTACAAAAATGGCAACTCCACCAGCATGAGTTATACGATCAGCTCTAAAACATTTATATCCATTAAGAGAAACTAGGTTGTCAGGAGTTTTACTGTCCCAGCCATGTTTCAGACACACATATAACGTAAAATCCAGAGTTCTCAAAAATATATCTAAATTCTTCTTTTTTATTATTCAAACTTTGTGCATTAATATGACAAATATTGATACCATTTTTTTGTTTAGCCAGTATTCTGACCATGTTCATAGTTATGTCTTTGGAATGACTGTTGACACTATTCAAAGTTGGCATTATAATAATATGTTAAAAATAAAACATTGGCCCTAACAGTAACGCATGTTTTCACGATAATATTAAACTTGACAGGTATTTTTGATGTGATAAAGTTTCGGTTATAGCAAAGTGAATAATAAAAAGTTGAATATAAAATTAATTTAGTTGATACAAAAACAAAAATATAATGTAGTAAAGATGCAATAGATTACATAGTGCTGTTGTTGGTATTGTTGTTTCGTGAGTATTCATGAGTTTCAGTAGATTCAAGAAAAAAATCACTGAGTTGTTCAATGTAGTTGATACGTATAGGCTGATCATTGCTAAAGCGTTTAACATACACAAAACCACGAACCGGGTAAGCAGAATGAAGGCATTTTTTGCGTTTAAGTTTTATCTCTTCAAGTAATATTTTATAATTTTTTTGCGTAAGGCTTTCATTAACATAAAACGGCTCATCAGTACTGTAACCATAGAGCTTAGCTTCAACTGCGTGACATTATTTTTCTTCCTGTAAGCCGAAATTGATTTTAAAACGAAGTTTTTATCGTAGGGTGACATTAAGTTGACCATAATCGGAGCATCTGGAGAATATTGTTTTTCTCTATTATTTTTATTTTTCAATCTGTATACAGCCTTTACTGAAGGGGATTGAATATTTAAGGTACGACAAATATCATCAAAAATATCGTAAACGTTTTCATTAATGTTAAATGGTATATTGTTGATACGAAGATCACATGCTACAAAAAGGTTTTCTTGTCGTAAACTTTATTCTTTTAGTTCTTGTATCTGTGACTTCATTTCTATAATTTCATCCACAGATGTTTCAATTTTATCTCTTTTCAGATGGTTAATTTCATTTAAAAGTTTACTTTCACGCTCTTCCCACATTGGCTTAATAAGGCGAATATGCTCTTCCAAACGTTTATCTATTAGCTGATACACACTAATACGATTAGAGGTATCACAATGAGAGAGCGTAGGTGTTTGTGTTAGGCTAGGAGTTTTGCTTGCACTAACAGGAGATGCTTGATGCATTTCTCTTACTCTTTTTAGAGTTGCTTGGTTTACACCAGGCATTACCAAAAAATTTTCTGTAGTGTGTTAGTGAGTAAGAGAGAGGAAAAAATTGAGAGAATTATAGTCATAGAAAAATGTTAGTAACTGACACCATTCTGACATTCATACAAAATAAGATAATCAAATACACTTGATTAAAAATGGTTTAAATATAACAGTGTATGATATTATATAATTATATGTTATTTTGTGCGGTTAAGGTCACACAAATATATGTATGTTTTTATATATAATTTCATCAACTTAAATAAAATTATACAAATTACAAGGAAAGTATCTTTCTGCGGACCGTCAGATCCTAATGAAACTAAAATATATTATAGAGAACATACAACTTTCGAAACAATTTTTTTTAGATATATCTAATGACACAAACATATTATTAAAAAGTTATCAAACAAAAAAATTCGAACAAACTTTCGAAATATGTCTTAAAAAATGCATAAAATTTTTACATTTCATTTATACATATTTCACTTTATTTCGATGGCGCAAACACCTTGTCCATAAAAAATATTTACCAAAAATTGTTCTTGTTTTTAAATAAATAAAAAATAAAGAAATAAATATATAAATAAATAAGTAAATTAATAAATAACTAACCAACTAAATAAAAAAATAAATAAATGAATAAGTAAATAACTAACTATTAAACTACTAACTAAATTATTTATATTAGTATCAAAACAATCGCAATGTCTTTTAAAAACATATTCCCTACATTCCTTAAATGTTTTATGACATAAAAGGCATTGTATGTCACCAAAAGCATTTTTGATCATACAATATTTTTTGAGTGTAAACATGAAAAAAAATGTTAAGGCATCCGCTGAACATGTACACTTGTCGCATTCTCATCGACGACTAAATGAAAGAGTACAAGAATGTGTGTGAGGTAGATAAATTTTCGTTTGCACAATTGTGCAATGAAATGGTAATCCCTGGTTTACACTTAGTTGATCACTGCCATCTAGGTTGAAATTACTGCTGTTGTTGTTTTCCGTATTTTATTTTAAAAATGAAGAGATTACACAGTCTTGTTAAAATTTTTTTTGACTATTTGGATTTTTTGTTTCTTCTTTATGCTTTTACTCTTACAATTGAATTTAAGTTTTTCTTAGTTAAGTTTTTTTTTTGTTTGCTGTTGTTTGTTTAATAATTATTTATTCTCCAATTTAATATTATTTAGTTTGTTAATTATATGAGATTAACAAAATCTTTTAAAATTTTAATGTTCTGGGGCAAATAAGTTAAACTTTGACTACGCGTTTTTGAAAAAATTAAAATTTAACAAGAGTGTTTTAATATACTTTTTAATTTTTAAACAGGAGATCACTTTTATATCGACTTTGCTCTTTGAATTTATAATTTCTTTTCATTTTATGCAGCAGATATATATTTTTTTTAACCTGAAAGAAAATTTTACCAAAATTCTTATAAAAAGCAGACAAACATCACAAGTAATCTTTTGAGAATAATTGACCTGTTATTTTAGGAGCGGTTTCCTATTCAGAAATTGATTCTTCTGTTCGTAAAGAACTGTTAAAAAAAATGGCACCAGCATTTATGGTATTTGTCAGCAGAAAATATAGCGTTAGCTCTTTTTACGTGTGGTGGATATATTATATGTATGCATACATTAATATATGTATGCACAGCGCATACTGTTGGGACATTTAATCGTTCCCCCGCATAGTTTAGCGACATTTGCTTACTTTGGGGACTGTCCGCAAAATTTTCATACATCTAGCGTATAAGATGAGGACAATTGGTTCGATACATCGCATACTTAGGGGACAATTTTCGGAGTGTCCCTAAAGTATACGCTGTGCATACATATATATATATTAATATATATTTATATATGTATGCACAGCGCATACTCTTGGGACATTTATTCGTTCCCCCGCATAGTTTAGGGACATTTGCTTACTTTGGGGACTGTCCGCAAAGTTTTCGCGCCTTTTCATACATCTAGCTAGATGTATATGTATGCGCTGTGCATACATATATATGTATGCACAGCGCATACTTTAAGGACACTGCCAAAGTTGTCCCCAAAATATGCGGTGTATCAAACCAACTGTCCTCATCTTATACGCTAGATGTATGAAAAGGCGCGAAAACTTTGCGGACAGTCCCGAAAGTAAGCAAATGTCCCCAAAGTTTTCGCGCCTTTTCATACATCTAGCGTATAAGATGAGGACTGTTCGATACACCGCATATTTCGGGAACAATTTTGGCCGTGTCCCTAAAGTATGCGCTGTGCATACATATATATATATATATATTAGAGTTCGTTTTCAACTTTTTTTTTTACTTTGATTTTTGGATATTCTCACTTTTTAGAGGTTTTTGTATCAATAAAAATAATGGCGTATTTTTTTTTTTAATTCCAACTCCTTCCCGTGCCTATAGGCGACTCAAATCGCGGATTTTGGGTCCCTTTTCCCATACAACAAAAACGGGTAAATATATGTCAAATCTGACTTCAGTATTCGATTCTACGGGAAAAGTTAGGCCCATAAGCTTTTTTTTAGTTTTTGGAATGCACCAGAATGCATAATTAGAGTCGTCCAAAAAAATAATTTTTAAAAAAAAAATTAAAATATTTTTTTTTGTTAATATACACACAATGAAAAAATACTTACATCTGAGAAAAATGGTCCAAAAATTTTAGTTTTGTAGTTTCCCGTTCAAAAGTTATTAAAGTTTAAAAATTTAATTTTTTAGTGAATACAAAATAATTTATTGGTTTTGTAATTTCTATTTAACAACAATTCTAATTAATTCTATTCCTTTCCACAGCAGATAAAGCTAAACAATTTAAATTTATTTTCATCGGGATAAACATTAATTTCATTTATAGTAATTAAATGTGCTAAAGTCCCAAAACTTATTTAACAAATTGTGAAAAGCAATCTAATGTAGGCGTGTCCCTATCCGGATTTCATTCCTGCCTAAGGAAATCTTCAGGGGACTTGTTATTAGAATTTCTAGAGATATTTGTTGTGTTAAATCACAAACTCAATGAGAATTTCCTGTCCTCGTCTAGGAGCGAGATTCAAAATTTAAAATATCAAAGAAAAAACAAAAACAACAACAAAAAATTGTCACAATTGGCTTTGTCATCTTCCAAATACTACTCTGTTTTTTTGACAGACCTAGCAATGTACTGACGTTTATTCAAGTAAATCAACAATAGAAAATCATATGTTTTCTATTAGTGTCAGTTACATTTTAATTTGCACAAGCACCTGCATATTTGTTATTTAAATTTATTTTCATCGGGATAAACATTAATTTCATTTATAGTAATTAAATGTGCTAAAGTCCCAAAACTTATTTAACAAATTGTGAAAAGCAATCTAATGTAGGCGTGTCCCTATCCGGATTTCATTCCTGCCTAAGGAAATCTTCAGGGGACTTGTTATTAGAATTTCTAGAGATATTTGTTGTGTTAAATCACAAACTCAATGAGAATTTCCTGTCCTCGTCTAGGAGCGAGATTCAAAATTTAAAATATCAAAGAAAAAACAAAAACAACAACAAAAAATTGTCACAATTGGCTTTGTCATCTTCCAAATACTACTCTGTTTTTTTGACAGACCTAGCAATGTAGTGACGTTTATTCAAGTAAATCAACAATAGAAAATCATATGCTTTCTATTAGTGTCAGTTACATTTTAATTTGCACAAGCACCTGCATATTTGTTATTTAAATTTATTTTCATCGGGATAAACATTAATTTCATTTATAGTAATTAAATGTGCTAAAGTCCCAAAACTTATTTAACAAATTGTGAAAAGCAATCTAATGTAGGCGTGTCCCTATCCGGATTTCATTCCTGCCTAAGGAAATCTTCAGGGGACTTGTTATTAGAATTTCTAGAGATATTTGTTGTGTTAAATCACAAACTCAATGAGAATTTCCTGTCCTCGTCTAGGAGCGAGATTCAAAATTTAAAATATCAAAGAAAAAAACAAAAACAACAACAAAAAATTGTCAAAATTGGCTTTGTCATCTTCCAAATACTACTCTGTTTTTTTGACAGACCTAGCAATGTAGTGACGTTTATTCAAGTAAATCAACAATAGAAAATCATATGTTTTCTATTAGTGTCAGTTACATTTTAATTTGCACAAGCACCTGCATATTTGTTATTTAAATTTATTTTCATCGGGATAAACATTAATTTCATTTATAGTAATTAAATGTGCTAAAGTCCCAAAACTTATTTAACAAATTGTGAAAAGCAATCTAATGTAGGCGTGTCCCTATCCGGATTTCATTCCTGCCTAAGGAAATCTTCAGGGGACTTGTTATTAGAATTTCTAGAGATATTTGTTGTGTTAAATCACAAACTCAATGAGAATTTCCTGTCCTCGTCTAGGAGCGAGATTCAAAATTTAAAATATCAAAGAAAAAACAAAAACAACAACAAAAAATTGTCACAATTGGCTTTGTCATCTTCCAAATACTACTCTGTTTTTTTGACAGACCTAGCAATGTAGTGACGTTTATTCAAGTAAATCAACAATAGAAAATCATATGTTTTCTATTAGTGTCAGTTACATTTTAATTTGCACAAGCACCTGCATATTTGTTATTTAAATTTATTTTCATCGGGATAAACATTAATTTCATTTATAGTAATTAAATGTGCTAAAGTCCCAAAAAAAACAATTTAAATTATCTTTATTTTTAACTAAACACGAGTTGTTCAGGCGAGAAATTATAAAGGGTCCGCCATCTAACGTTTTTTTTTTTTCAACTAGTGCTTATTTCGTGAATGGTAACACTTAGCTCATGTCTGATTTGACAGATAATTAGTTTTATCCTTCCACTGAACGAGTATGGTTGTGTATACGCTTGAACAACGCTGGGCGGAAAGTGTGCGTGAAGCGTTATCAACATCAATTCACCGTCGTTCTCAACAATTGAACATTTCGGAGACATCATTGAGACGAATTTTGCATAAAGACCTTGGTATGACGCCATACAAAGTCCAATTGGTTCAGGAGTTGAAGCCAACTGCCCATCCAATGCGTTTTCGCTTCGCTAAGTGGGCCTGCGATCGACTTACAGATGAAGCTCATTTTGAGCTGCGATTTGACACCGTTGGACTATTATTTGTGGGGTGCCGTCAAAGATAAGTGTTACGCCAACAAGACAGAGACAATTGACGCTTTAAAGGACAATATTCGTGAAGCCATTGGTGAAATACAGCTGCACACAATCGATAATGTGCTTAAAAATTGGACCGATCGTGTAGGCTACACTCAAAACAAAAAGTTTGTAAAGTCAGCAAAAAATTTTGCTGAGTCAGCAAAATTTTAGTCAGGAGGGTGCTAGCAAAAAAATTGCTAATGTCAGCAAAATCTTTTGCTGAAAATCAGTGAGCTGATTTTTAGCAACAAAATTAGTAGATTCAGCAAAAGTTTTGCTAACACTTAGTAGATTAGAAATAAAAAGCGTTGGTAAAAATTAATAAATTGTTTGCTGAATTTTAGTAGACTGAAAAAAACGCAAAAAAATTGTAAAAAAATTGTAATTTAGTTAATATATTTGCTGAAAATCATAAAACATAGTTTTGTGATTCTTTTAAAAATAATTTACAATAATTACGAAATATAAAAATTTTCATTTTCCCACATTGATGTCATGAAGTAATTTAATATCTGAAAATATATAGAAATAAATATATATACCATAACAAAAATTTTCTTTCAACTACTTACATCAATGGTTGTCTAAATGATGCTATCTTTTAAGGACGCAACTGCCGAAAATAATTATAGAAACGAAACAACAAAATAAACAAAAACAAACGAAACGAAACGAAAAAAACAATAATTTTGCAATAAGAAAAAGGAACCATACTAAGATGTGTGTCTTTGTCTTTCGCTTTACTCTGTCTATATGTCTGTATATGTTTGTTTGCAATTTGACTACACTAGATTATTTATCTATTAACATTTATTATAGAAATACATATTAAATTTAAATATTTTCTTTTGTCTTTTATTTTATTAATAGACAATTATTTTCACAAGCCGGTGACAACGTAAAATTTAAGTTGTTTTAATCCTCAATTTTGTTTTATGTATGAAAAACAGATACAAAAGTCTTCCATGGTTGATTTTTTTATATGTCTTATTAGAGTTGTACTTTTTAGTATCATTTTCCTCTTCTCTACTACATCTTGACATGCCGCGACATCTGCTTATCAGCACAATTTTTTTAGCAAAATTAATTAGTAATTATTAGTAAAGCATTAGTATAAAACAGTTAAGTGCTGAATAAGTATAACAAAAATTTTAGCTGAAAACACGATTTTAGCAAAAAAATTTGCGCAAAAATAGTATACCTGATTTACAAGACGTTTTACTAACTTTTCTACTAACTTATTTTTTTGAGTGTACTGCATGGCCAGCCGAGGCAGCCATTTGAATGAAATTATTTTCCATTATTAACCGGAAGGATTGTACTTTCAAATAAAAAAAGAAATTCGAGAAAATATTCAGTAGTTTTTTTTTTATAGCATTTTCAAAAAAAAAGTTATTTGGCGTACCCTTTATAAAGAAAAATTCTTTTACTTTTTTTAAATTACTTTTTTGGACCACACTCCGAACAACTTGTTGGTAAAATTTCGTGCCTGAACAACACGTGTTTAGTTAAAAATAAAGATTTGGGTCGCCTATAGGCACGGGAAGGAGTTGGAATTAAAAAAAAATACGCCATTATTTTTATTGATACAAAAAGCTTCTAAAAAGTGATAATATCCAAAAATCTATTTTTCAAAATTAACTCTAATATATATGTATGCACAGCACATCATCTTATACGCTAGATGGGACAGTCCGCAAAGTTTTCACACATTTTCATACATCTAGCGTATAAGATGAGGACAATTGGTTCGATACACCGCATACTTAGGGGACAATTTTGGGTGTGTCCTTAAAGTATGCGCTCTACATACATATATATTAGAGTGTCCCTTAAGGTGTTCACAAGTTTAAATGGTAGAAATGTTGAGACGCTACCCTCTATTTTTTTGTATTTGTCTTGAAAATAACTCATGTGAAATTTTACGCCCCTATGACCACGCCTTCCCTACCCGATAGGGCCTTAAAGATCAAAACATGCGTTTATATGGGAAAAAGGGATGTTTTTTTTAGTTTTTTGCTGTTTTTTTGCAATATTGCAAAAGTTTTTACTCTAGTTGATAAATTAATCGAGATTAAGATAAAATTATGTATTCAAAAAGGTATAAAAATCCAAAATCGGTTAAGAACTACCCCAGTAATAAATAATGCCCCAGACCACTAATGTGCCAAATACCACTTCAGCAAGAAATTCGAGCTCAAATTTTAAACGTTTTTAAAATTGATTACTGAAACATATTTTTTTTATTTAATACACTCATAATTGTGAGACATAAAAGAAGTTTTTTGTTTTGGATGGGGTGTTTTTCAAATCTCCAATTTAAAATTTTAAAAAAATTTCTTCAACAAAATCGAAAAAATTTAGATTTTATTATATTGTATAAACTTGTTTAAAACATCCAAGAGATTAAAAATAAAAAAATTTAAAAATATTCCCCAGTACACTTGGGTAGGGCAACGATTTAAATTTTTCGGATTTCGAGGAAACTGTGTTTTTTAGTAATAAAAAGGCTTATTTGTTGCCATAAAATATTTTAAATCAAAAATTAGCTACTTTTGAAACTTTTATAGTTTTATTTAATAAGCATTACTCAAAGCTAAAAATAAAACTATTTCGAACAATATTAACCCATGTGGACCTGCGACCCCAAGTGACTTATTTATTTCAATTTTCAAAAAACATTAAAGATTTTCATACTACTTTTGAATTTTAAGAAACGTGATGTAAAAGATAATAACAAAATACTTTTAGATTATGTGCCAACAATTTTGGACATAGGAAAAAAGCGTGGTGGGAGAAGCGCAAAATTACACATGTGTTATATTCAAATCATCTTAGGGTTAATTTAGTATAGAATATATTTTTATGGATTTATCGAATGGTTTTAGCCAGATTTGTAAAAAAAGAATTCAAATACTTTTTGTTCAAATATATATAAAAACGCACAGTATCTCCTTGAATCTGAATGCGGCATGGTAAGGGTTAACGTTGTTCAATATGTCCAAAATTTTTGGCACATAATCTAAAAGTATTCTGTTATTATCTTTTACATCACGCTTCTTAAAATTCAAAAGTAGTAAGAAAATCTTTAACGTTTTTTGAAAATTGAAATAAATAAGTCTGGGGTCACTTGGGGTCGCAGGTCCACATGGGTTAATAATGTTCGAAATATTTTTATTTTTAACTTTGAGTAATGCTTATAAAATAAAACTATAAAAGTTACAGAAGTAGCTAATTTTTGATTTAAAATATTTCTTGGCAACAAATAAGCCTTTTTATTACTAAAAACCACAATTTCCTCGAAATCCGTAAAATTTAAATCGTTGCCCTACCCAAGTGTACTGGGGGATATTTTTAAATTTTTTTTATTTTTAATCTCTTAGACAAGTTTAAGCAATAAAAATCATAATTTTTTCGGTTTTGTTGAAGAATTTTTTTTTAAATTTGAAATTGGAGATTTGAAAAACACCCCAAAAATGTTGTTCGTTTTTGACGTCACCGTAGGACAGGTTAACGCCATCCAAAACAAAATCTTCTTTTATGTCTCACAATTATGAGTGTATTAAATAAAAAAATTATGTTTCAGTAACCAATTTTAAAAACGTTTAAAATTTGAGCTCGAATTTCTTGCTGAAGTGGTATTTGGCACATTAGTTGTCTGGGGCATTATTTATTACTGGGGTAGTTCTTAACCGATTTTGGATTTTTATACATTTTTGAATACATCATTTTATCTTAATCTCAATTAATTTATCATCTAGAGTAAAAACTATTGCAATATTGCAAAAAACAGCAAAAACTAAAAAAAATATCCCGTTTTCCCATAAAAACGCATGTTTTGATCTTTAAGGCCCTATCGGGTAGGGAAGCCGTGGTCGTAGGGGCGTAAAATTTCACATGAGTTATTTTCAAGACAAATACAAAAAAAATAGAGGGTAGCGTCTCAACATTTCTAACATTTAACTTTAAGGGACACTCTAATATATATATATGTGTATGCACAGCGCATACTTTAGGGACATGGCCAAAATTGTCCCCGAAATATGCGGTGTATAGAACCAATTGTCCTCATCTAATACGCTAGATGTATGAAAAGGCGCTAAAACTTTGGGGACAGTCCCCAAAGTAAGCAAATGTCCCTAAACTATGCGGGGGAACGAATAAATGTCTCTAGAGTATGCGCTGTGCATATTGCATTTCTTAGCATGTCCTTGGGAGAATTGACATTTAAAAAAAATCAAAAATGTATATATGTACCTAAATTACATATAATTATCGTCTTGGTTGTTTACCGTGAAACTTTTTTTTATTGTTGTTTTGTAAAGACTTTTCCGGGGGTTTTTTATAAAATATTTTAATAACAAAACGGAATGTCAAACCATTTAAAGTTTTTGATAGAAAAACCCTGGTAAAGTTGCTGAAAAAAGCAGGTGTCATACAGGCTTTACTACGTTGAGATGATTACTAGAATATGCAAACCAAATTTTGCGACGTATATTTTTATATGGAATAATATGATAGTATGTATTTAAATTTGAAATAATATTGTATTATAGCGCACAAATGAAGCTTAAATTGTTATACTTATATTCTTAATCTACAAAAAGATCATTAAAACCCGGACTCAAAAACATCTTAGAAAAAGAGAATTATTAAAAAAAAAAAATAATAATAAAAAATATAATTAAAAAAAAAAAAAGAAATAATAATGGTAGCAACAACATCAGCAGCTACAGTTTCATCAACAGCTACAATAACTAACAACGGAAATATGTTGCTATATAACAATAATAATCCAACGGCTGCCGTTACTAATAGTGTAAGAGTTGGCGGTAGCAATACTTGCAATAGTTCAACTTTAGAGCAATATCGCTTGCAATTGTACAACTATGCATTGAATATGGAACGATTAAGGGGGCCACCCTACACAGCAGCAGCTATGGCAGCTGCTGCAGCATATGCTTCATCAACAACCGTTGCAACAACATATGCCTCAGGGCAAACTCATCATGGTAACAATTATTCAACGCCGCAAGCGCCACCAACATCTTCATCGTATATATGTGCAACAGCCACAGGTCTTATAGCAGCATCAAGTCATATGGGAGGACACTCAGCAACAGTGGCTCAATGTCCGACCAGCAACCGTTTGGCATTGGCCTCTATGTCATTGTTTCCACAGCGTATATTCCAGCCGGAGGAGCCAAAGCCCCAACATAGCTATATCGGCTTGATAGCCATGGCCATTCTCAGCACCACTGAGACTAAACTGGTGCTGTCCGATATTTATCAATATATTTTGGATAATTACCCTTATTTTCGTACTCGTGGACCAGGCTGGAGAAACTCTATACGGCATAATTTGTCGCTAAATGATTGTTTCATCAAATCAGGCCGCAGTGCTAATGGCAAGGGTCATTATTGGGCCATACATCCGGCAAATATGGATGACTTTCGTAAAGGTGATTTTCGTCGCCGAAAGGCTCAGCGAAAGGTGCGAAAACACATGGGTTTGGCTGTCGATGATAACGGTACTGATTCCCCTAGCCCACCGCCGGCTATGGATTTGACTTCTACATCACCACCATCATTTCAGCAGCACTGTGCAAGTGTAATGGGCGGCGCAATAGCGCCATTATCCGCAGCGGCTCAACAATTAGCGGCACATTCTTTTGGCTGGCGTTTAACACAACATCATCGTCAACAGACGGCACAACATACTACTGGCGTCCAATCTGGGTCCTCTTATATGGGACAAACTTTTACATATAGACCCCAGCAGCATTACGCTGCGGCGGCAGCAGCGGCGGCAGCTCTTTGCAATAGCGGCTCAACACAACAGCAGCAGCAACATTTAATTGCCACCACCAATCATCATCAGCAACATCAAATAGACAATTCATTTCAAAGTCATAAAAACAATCCAACATATATCTCTTCATCGCACGACAAATTAGAGCAACGACAGTCATCGTCGTTATCGTCCACCCGTGTGAACGCCATAAACGATATATTCTCCCAAAAGCGCAAAAGGCAATTTGATGTGGCATCTTTATTGGCGCCCGACAACTCTCACAAAAAAGAACATCATCCATATTTAAGAAACGCTAAACCTGAGAGTCCACAACTGATGAATTCAAATTGCTGCGACAATGTTGTTGATGATGAAGTCGAAAGTGCTTCAGCAAATGATTTAGATATTGAAGATATCGACGTAGTTTTAGCCAGTGAAGATGAAGATATTGAGGCTGATTATGAACAGGATGATGAAGAGGAGGTGGACGACGAAGACAGTAATTGCAATAGCCAAAGGAGCCAGGATGAAGAAGAAGAATCAGATTATACACTTAATTTTGATAAAGTACAACACTCAAAAAGTAAAAAAAAACATTTTGAGGATGAATCAAGAATGAGACGACAAGGATATGAACAGGTAGAAGAGGAAGACGATGATGATGTCAACGACCAAATACAACATCTTAAAAACAACAACAATAATAACGACAACAATTGTGACAACAATAAAGATATGTGCATATTTAATCAAAACCATCCTGTTGCAGCGTATGATTTATTTACAAATTCTCAGAGTTATTCACAAATTCAACAACCCCTACGACAACTGTCACCCGCCACACAAGAAATAAGAACTACCACCATGACCCCATCAACGCCACCACCTATATTAACGCAAATTCTGGAAATAAGTGATCATCACTATCATCACAATCAACTACCACTAAATGATGCCCACCATTTATTTGGCCGATATTACGGCACGTATATAGCGGCAGCGGCAGCAGCTAGAATAAATTCCTCTATTCCCGCTAACATGGCTGAAAATATAGATTAAACCAAAAAAAAAATTATAAACTGTTTTCTTTATTATTTGGTCAATCAATTTATAAAAGTGTCTTTTTTCTTTTTACAATAGGTCTGTTCGACGTCGTTACTCGCGGTAATGTTGTGTGTTGTTTCAAGTTAATTGGGTTTCCACTCAATCAAAATATACGCTTTATGGTAATAGTAGTCAGAACCCGTTACTTTTTAAGCTTAAGTGTATTTTGTACCATAGATACACATGATCTCCATATTTTACTTCAAACATGAATAGTTAAGAATAACGATAGTTAAGTCTTTAAAAAAGATCAAGTTTGCATTAAAAATATATTCATCCTTCTCTTTGTATTTATTAAATTTCAACTCGCATGGTAATCTTTTTAAGTGATATTTGTATTGAATAGGCCAATTTAGAAAGGTAACCAACCATGGATGTTTCTAAAGGTAGATATTAATTAAAATATTGTTCTGAATGAGGATAATTTTGGAAAAACATTTAGTTTTTTCTTATTTTCATTTGTGCCGACATTAGGAACAAAAATTTTGATAAATTTCCAATGGACGGCATTGAGGTGCCGACTACAAAAACTGCACGATTTCAATGCCGAGAAACATCTATGTTATATCGCATCAATGTCAAAGTTACAGTATTTGTTTGGAAAACGGTTATAAGTTTTTCTCGGGAGATGGAAGAAGTAGAAATTTTACAGAACTATTATGTACATTTTTTTTAAAAAGAAAAGCTAGACTCAGGAAATTCATCCAATTTATTTATATGTTGCTTTCTTTGGAAATGGGATAGAAGAGAGAGGCGGGAATGAAGAAGGGCTTCAGACATGGCAACATTGTAATTGCTCGAGATGATAAGTCTTAGAACAGTGGCTCATCGCAACTTGATGGAGAGTTGGAGAAATTACTTAAGTTTTTTGGTTCATAGCCCTGATTCATTATTTTACTTCGGTGGGGGTTAAGTGCTATGGGGACACCGAAGGTGGGCGCTGCTATACGTATAAGGGATAGAAAACTCACACATATTATTATTAATTTTTTTTTATTGCTGTTGTCGTCGCCGGGCCTCGAACCTGGGACCATCTGTGTATCAGTCCAACGCGCTAACCATTACACCACAACGTAAGGTGTGTAACATCAATTTAAAACAAATTTAACCTTGTCGTGAAATTCATGGGAAAGATAATAAAATAAAATACATTAACCCCATGGATTACTCACGAATTTTTTGACAAAACCTGGTATAAGGATAGGTCAGTTTCCCTGTAATTTCCTAGTTATGCCATGGCATAAGTAATTAAAATTAAAAATTTCACGCTTTGTACACACTGAAAAGGTTAATATTTTTCAAAAATTAAAATTTTTTGTATTTTTAGACATTTATTTAATTTTTTTGCTAACCTCCCCCTAGTTATTACATGGCATAAGTAAGAAAAATTAAAAATTTTACGCTTTGTACACACTTAAAAGGTTAATATTTTTCAAAAAATAAAATGTTTTTTATTTATTTAAATTTAAAATTTAATTGCTCAGATTTATATGTTTCGTTTTTTATACTAAAAACGAAAACGGATTCATTTCTTTGCAAACTTACATTTTAACAAATACGGAAAGATCTTGATTCAGTCAGAAATTTTTTAATACGAGTTGAAATTGAATTACAATTTTTATAATTTTTTAAGCCAATAAATTTAACTATCCTATCAAAAGTTATAATGGACACAAAAACATGCGATTATGACATAATTTTTAGACATTAACCCAGGCGCGAATCCAGGGGGAGGGAAAATGGGACATTTGCTCTCCAAAAATAAAATTTTTCAATACAAACATGCGGTTTATGCGCGGATAGGCTAATGCGGAAAAACATGTAATTTTAAAAGTCTAAATTACCCGAAGTAAGAAACTTGAAATTTGATTGTACACTCATAGAATTAAAACTGTAAAAGAAAAATAAAATTTTTCAATACAAACAAGCGGTTAATGCGCCTGCATTAACCCTGCAGGCGCGGATAGGCTAATGCGGAAAAACATGTAATTTTAAAAGTCTAAATTACCTGAAGTAAGAAACTTGAAATTTGATTTTACACTCATAGAAATAAAACTGTAAAAGCAAAACAAAAGGTACTAAAAGTTAGTTAAAAATGAGCTTGCGGAAAAAAATGCTAAATTTAGAAAAATTGTTTAGTAAATATTAATAAATTAAGAACAGCAACAATAAATCTGTTAACTTTACAAAATTTTAGTTTTATTCGATGTGAATTTTAGTAAAATAGTAATAGTAGAAAAGAAATAAACAAAATAAAATTTTTCAATACAAACGTGCGGTTAATGTGATTGCATTAACCCTGCAGGCGCGGATAGGTTAATAGTGATAAACACGTAATTTTAAAAGTCCAAATTACCTGTCCAAACCACTGAAGTAAGAAACTTGAAATTTGGTTGAACTTTCATAGAAAAAAACCTGTAAAATAGCAAAATAGTTAAAAATGAACTTGCAGAAAAAACAGAATAGAAATAAAAATTTAATTTTTATATTATGATGCTTTGGAGAACAAAAATAGTAAAGCTATGTTGTTAAGATATTTTAATAAGAAGTTCAGACTTCTATTTTTAAACACGTGTTTTGCTATCTTGTGTGAATGTGCCTTTAGTTTTTTTTTGATTATTAATTTTTTTGTTGACTTCTTCTTCTGCTTCAAACTTGCCTTCACACTTATAGGGCGCTTACACTGAAAAGTTAGTCTTGTAAAAAGTAGACTAAAGCCACGTTCACACTATATTGCAATGGACGTGTTTTGCGCAAACACATATTAAATGAGCTGTTTATTTTAAAGTAGTGAAATTACACGTTTCTGCAAAACACGTGTTTTGCAATCTATTGTGAATGCAGTATAACTGCGAAATTTCAAAGCGCGAGTCCCATGGCGAATGCGCGCACGCCGCGCGGTCCGAGCACTCCGGGACGTACGCTGTATCGAATTTTTATTGGCGTTTTTCAATATATTGAAGTATTTTTGTCTCTTTGCCAAGACCAAAAATTTGAAATGAGTTATAAATGTCATATTAAACCGAAACAATAGAAAATGTTACATTTAGCTAATTAAAACGACAATGATTTATATGATGTTTCATTGTCGTGTGTCGTAAATAAGATACATAATTCATATCCTGTACTTTGTTTCTGAACTGATCAAAAGAGAGCCTAACGGGATTGACTATGCGTTAAGAGATGTTAGTTTACATCAGGACGTTTTTTCTTTTATTACATGTCATTATTAATTCAATTGTTACAAGCAAACATTATCAAAAAGTGCATCAAAATGGAAATATTTGAATATGAAGTAATACCTCGATTTAGGGCATCCAGCAAATTATTGTATATAAAAGATGAAGAACAAATATTTATATATAAATATAGCAAACAAATATAAAATATTATTATTGCTATCAAAAACACTGTGACGTTTGTGTTGCTGTGGACTTTAGTAACACAATATACTGCCACAAAAGTGGAAAATTTCAAACTCATAATCACGGACGACAAAGTGAACTTTTTGGAAATTTGAAAATTATCAATGATATTAAATGTGAAGTTAAAACGCACCAATTAAAAGATCAAGTGTACGTGATATTTTTGGCCAAAAATAAAAAATCAAAAGAAGCTTCCAATAAAGTATGGAAGAATGCGTAGACAACTATTCAATATAAAACAAAAAAAAAATTCTAAATCTCTACACTCAAAAAAATAAATTAGTAGAAAAGTTAGTAAAACATCTTGTAAATCAGGTATACTATTTTTCAGCAAATTTTTTGCTAAAATTATGTTTTAAATTAAAATTTTAGTTATACTTAGTCAGCACTTAACTGTTTTGAACTAATGTTTTACTAATGTTTACTAATTTATTTTGCTAAAAAAATTGTGCTGATTAGCACATCAATAGTGTGAACGACAACCAGATTAAAAGTTATACGCAGAATGAATTAGATGTCAAGATGCAGTAGTGACGAGAAAAATTATACTAAAAAGTACAACTCTAGTAAGACACATAAAAAAAATCAACCATGGAAGATTTTGTATCTGTTTTTCATACATAAAACAAAATTGTGGAATGAAACAACTTAAATTTTGCATTTTCACCGGCTTGTGAAAGTAATTATCTATTAATTAAATAAAAGACAAAATAAAATATTTAAATTTAAAAAGATTAAACGTGTATTTGTAGTCAAATTGTGTGGTCAAATTGCAAACAAATATAAAACAGGTAGACAAACTAAAGCGAAAGACAAAGACACCCATCTTACGTAGATTTTAATGTTTCCTTTTTCTTATTGCAAAAAAGGGTGGTATATGTCATATTTTGTTTTTTTTTTTTGTTTTCGTTTCTATAATTATCTGCGGCATTAGCGTTTCTTTAAAAGATAGTTGAGTGTAGTAGTAGTAGTAGTTGAAAGATAATTTTGTTTATGTTATATATAATTATTTCTATTGTTTTTAGATATTACATTAATTCATGTCGTCAATTTGGGAGTATCAACATTTTGATATTGTGTAACGTATTGTAAATTATTTTAAACAGAATCACAAAAATATATATTATGATTTTCAGCAAAATAAATTAATTAAAGTATAAATTTTCTACAAATTTTTTGAGTTTTTTTCAGTCTACTAATATTCAGCAAAAATGTGATTAATGTTTAGCAAGGGTTTTTTAATTTCTAATCTACTAAGTGTTAGCAAAACTTTTGCTGAATCTACTAAGTTTGTTGTTAAAAATCAGCTTGCTGATTTTCAGCAAAAGATTTTGCTGACATTATCAATTTTTTTGCAAGCACCCTCCTGACTAAAATTTTGCTGACTCAGCAAAATTGTTTGCTGACTTTACTAACTGTTTTATTTGAGTGTATGACTTTCACTGACATCATTGATGTATTTACAAATGAAGAAGTTTTACAACAATTTGGCATGTCCAGATGTAAAAGTGAATATTTTATGGTGATACAATAATAACTGACAATTTCTCATACACCCTTTTCGTTTCGCCAACAATTTCGAAAGCTATACAATCAATGAGCCAGTCTGAGCCACGTAATTACGTATTATATACAACTTTTAATGTGGTTCCAACATCGAAAGAATTTAAGCAATTGCTCATTACTAATTTAATTTGTTTCTGCATTCAGGCATTTCCTTTTATATACATATGTGTTGATGTGTAAGAGAACAGAAGAAGCATATAAACTAGGGCGGGTCGATTTGTAGGGAGGCAAAAAAATCGCTCAACGTACAAGGAAAATCGTATTCTAGGGATCAAAATAAGAAACTTTGCCGAAGGGACCATACCTCTAAAACGAATTCTGATGTCTCGAAATTTTGCAAAAGCCCACTTTGATATTCGAGAAAGTAGGAGGAATCTCTCCAAGATTATGGAAGCTACTTCTTCTCCGGGAGACGCGCTAGCAGATTAATGCATAAATCATCATTCTAGGTGACCGTTAAGGGGTTAAAATTTAAGTTGAAAGAGGACCGTGCTTAAGCCGTGTTTTCATAGCAAAATGTATAAATCTCGGGATAGAGATATTTCAGAAAGTAGGAGGAGTCTTTCCAAGATTAGGGTCTCTATTTCTTCTCCGAAAGACGCTCTAGCAGATGAATGTATAAATTATATTCGATTGGGTTGGATTCGATTGGGGCACTCTAAATGGGTCAAAGTGGGATTTTTCAAAATTTGACCCTACGGGTCAAAAGTCGGGACATCAGAATTCGTTTTAGAGGTATGGTTCCTTCGGCTAAGTTTCTTATTTTAATCCCTAGAAAACGATTTTCCTTGTACGTTCCTAAATATGATAACTGCCAACATAGAACAGAAGCGAATACAGGAAAAACTAGAGGGTAGCCTAAGAGAAGAACAAGCTGGGTTTCGTCCTGACAGAAGCTGCATCGACCAGTCCAACACTCTTCGAATAATCGTCGAACAATGTATTGAATGGCAAACTCCTTTATATATGGTTTTTGTAGATTTCAAAAAAGCTTTTGACATGATGAACAGATCTGCAATATGGGCGTGTCTTAAAAAGAAAGGTGTTCCCGACAAACTTATCAACATCATTAGAGCGTTATATGATGGTTCTGAAGTATCAGTCCTCCACAACGGCACCTGTAGCAACACTTTCACAACAAATGCTGGGGTAAAACAACTCTTTACTAAAAACTTTCGCCACTACTCTTTACTATAGTACTGGACGAAATAATGAGAGAAGTGTGTTCCATCAAGAGAGGGATAACTTGGACATTTAGCAGTCATCTCGAAGATCTTGACTTTGCGGATGATATATGTTTGTTATCACATAAGATCAGTGATATGCAATCAAAGTTAGACCACCTCCAAGAACTAGCAAAGAAAGTTGGCCTAGAAATCAACGTCGCGAAAACAAAGGCTATGAGAATAAATAACAATAACATCATATTTTATTGAACAACCAACGCATCGAATACGTCAACAAATTCTGTTACCTAGGTAGCATAATAACAACATCAGGCGGAACAAAAGACGACGTAGCCAATCGAATCAACCGAGCAAGCGCAGCATTCGGTAGACTAAACGCGGTCTGGCGCTCAACACAAATATCTAAGAACGCCAAACTGAGGATGTCAAATCCATATTACTTTATGGTTGTGAAACCTGGTTGGTATCCATAGGCACGACCAGAAAACTTCAAGTGTGTTTAAATAAATGTCTTCGTATTATTCATAAAATATTTTGGCCAGCTACTATACGCAACCAAGATCTTTGGCAACTAGCGAACGAAGAAGAAATTGGCAAACAAATAAAAAGAAGAAAATGGAGGTGGATAGGCCACACTCTGAGAAAATATGCCACAAATATAACAAGAATGGCACTAAAATGGAATCCCCAAGGTTCTAGAAAACGTGGCCGTCCAAACAGCACATGGAGACGATCAGTGAAAAACGAACTTGAACGATATGGTTTCACGTGGGACGATGCCGCAGTTGAAGCTAGAGACAGATTACGTTGGAGAAATCAACATGTTGAAGCCCTATGCTCCATTGAAGAGTAAAGAAGGACAAAGAAGAAAAAAGTTGGTATAGCAAAAGATGAAAAGAATAGGCTAAAAATAAAGAAGGTATAGAAAAGTAGTAGTTAGTTGTTTCTAGAAATTAAATTAAAAAGTTCATTTTTAAAACTGTTTTTTTCTGTGATGAGTTTAAGATTTATGGGTAAGTCATTCCAAACTTTAATGGCATTAACGAAAAAAAATCTTCCTGTGTTTAAATAGTAGTATCTAGGAATAATTAATGTCCCTGATCGTATAGACCTGCCGAATTAAATTTTTTTATAGAGATATGATGGAGTTTTATCTGAAATTAATTTATGCAAAAACAACAAATTCCTCATGCGTAAATAGTCATCTAAGTCACAACCAAGTACCTTTTTGTTCCATGAAGAAATTCTACCAAAACGACGTAAACTAAATATGTACCTTGTAGCATTGTCAAAAGATATCTGTAGTTTATGCGAAGAATGCGAATCTAATTGACTGTAAAACCCAGCTTAATATGTTATGTTCGGAATTATTAATTGAATGACTAATTTTTTCTTAACATCAACTGGGGTAAAACTGGACGATACTCGTAGGTTACGAAGTGTAAGAAATGTGTTACGTATTATGGTATTAACATGATCGGTACATGACAAAGTGGAGTTGATAACAAACCCTAAATATTTAACTTTATTAACATACTTATGAGCAGTTTCACCCAAATAAGCTTTTGGAAATTATTCGATGCAGGGTTTGTATCTACCCAGCAAAATTTTATAGAACCTGTTGCTTTAGCTACTTCTTCTAGAACAGGTTCTCCGGTAACAACACCCCACTCTACTAAAGGTTCCATAGAACCAGTGAAACAGGACTTGTTGTAGAACATGTTGTAGAACTGGTTCTTCGGAATAATCGCTTGGTTATATTTTAATTTCGTAAAATAAAAATAAAAACAAAAAAAAAATAAAAAACTAAAAATTTAAAAATATTTACTAAATCTAATGAAATTTTTTATTATGAAATATTTGAATTGAGATGCTGCCAGGCGTGGCAGACCCCGGAGTAGCCGTTCTGCAGAGAATATTGCTGCTGTAGCCGAGGATGTCATGGAAGCGCCGTCGACATCGACCAGACGACTACAGAGCGCTACAGAGCAATGATCAACGAGTTCTTTTTGCCGCAACTTGATGAATTGGGATTGGAAAACATGTGGTTCCAACAGGACGGTGCAACGGCACACACTGCACGTGCCACAACCGATATGCTGAAGGATGCATTTCCCGGGCGCCTAATCTCCCGTTTTGGCGATTTGCACTGGCCAGCAAGATCGCCTGATTTGACCGCTCCAGACTTCTTTTTGTGAGGCTTTTTGAAGTCGCGGGTTTATGTCAACAAGCCTCAGACTCTTGCAGCTCTTAAAGACAATATCCGTCAAGAATGTGAGGACCTATCGCCGGAAGTTTTGGCCAAAGTGATGGAAAATGCCATAAAAAGGGCTCAAATGACAATCAACTGTGGCGGCGGCCATTTACATGACATCATATTCTCGACTTGATGTAAAAAAAATTAAAATACCAAATAAAAATAATCCACAAGAAGAATCAAAGTTTTTCATTTTTTTTTTTTAATTACAGCCAAAAAACATCGGAAGGTTATGTTTGCGCCACCTTGTACTTCTTTTACTGGATCAATATAATATTTACACTATCAATATTATTGTTCAATATTTTTTCTTTAATCTATTACAATATATTGCAATAGAATTTTGGACAAAGTTGAGAAGTTGTGCAATACTATTGTTAGTGTACCCTTAAGCTGTTTATATCTTTAATATAAGTAGGCATTTGAAAAATTAGCATTTAAATTATAAGAAAATTCAAAACGTCAAAGTGAAATTGTGAAAAGACTAAGCAAAAATTGCTATTTCGTGTATTTAAATAAAAAAAATAATTCCAAAAAGTGCGAAACATAAAATAATAAAAAAAAAAAACTTAAAACGTGAAAAATTCAAGCAAAAACAAGAGAACAACAACACAAGTAAGTAAAAAATATGATTTCGAAAAGAAAACTTAAATATGAGATAATAAAGGAAAGAAATAGGATGCGTAATCTTATACAAAGCTATGAACCCCCAACTCCACAGCGTCCTTCTTTTTCAGAAGAATCCAACTTCGACCATATTGTTGATTTGGGGGTGGTAACTCATGTGGAACATGTGCAACCAAGTCGAAGATGTTCAGTTAACTTAAGTCGATATGATCGTCTTTGTCTTAAATTAAAAAAATGGTACTCAAATCATAGAGTTTCAGTTAAAGCGTGTACACATTTGCTTAAAACATTGAAATCGTAAAAAATTAATGTTCCAAGCAGCGTTCCTGGATTGCTACAACGTAAGGGAAATGTATTCTGCGCACCGTAGCACCTGGAATGTATGTACACGTACGCTTAAAAACGCAATTAGAGAAAATATCACATATAATTGCGGAACAAAATGTTTTTTTTTTAGAAATAGACATAGGTATCGATGGCCTACCATTGTTCAGGTACAGGGTTGTGGCCTATACTTGGCCATATTCCTCAACTTACTGAAGTAAGTGTTTTCCTAATAGGAACTTATATAGGTCCTAATAAACCTACGAATGTTAATAATTATCTTCACGATTTTATTCACGAAAGTAATGATCTCATTCAAAATGGTTTTACAGTTGGTAGCACAACTATTAATATAAAATTTAGAGCTTTTATAGCAGACGCCCCCGCCAGGTTATTTATATGTGGCACCATAGGACATAATGGTCTTAATGGTTGCTCTAAATGCCACCAACAAGGCAAGCGAATTAATCACACAACAGTATTTAGTACCACTTGTGGATTATCAAGAACCGATAATGAATTCATCAACAGAAGTGATTTACTATACCACAAAAAACTGTATGTTAATCAAAAATTTGGGCTAGAAGAAATTGGAGTAAAAATGGTTACCCAATTTCCATTAGACCCAATGCAAATTGTAGATCTTGGTGTCGTCAAAAAAATGTTGGTAATTTTGATGCAAAAAAACTATATCCAATGTTAAAGGTTATAGAACTATCGTCCCTCTTGACATCTTTTATACCACATATACCAAAAGATTTCAAACGAAAATCACGTTCCGTAAAAAACATTTTCAGGTGGAAAGCTACGGAATTCAAGCATTTTATTTTGTATTGGGGCATTGTTGCCATTAAAAATTCTTTCAATGAAGAAATTTTTAAACATTTTCTGCTTTTGAGTTGTGCTTATAGAATGCTTTTGTGCCCTATAACATATAGGGATAATTTACTAAGAGCAGAGGAGTTTTTAGAAAGTTTTTTAGAATTATTTCCAAATATATACGGAGAATGTAGTGTCTCCTATAACATACATAATTTATTGCACTTAACGGATTGCGTTAAAATACATGGTTGTTTTAGTGGTTTTTCAGCTTATAAGTTTGAAAATTTTATGAAGGTAATAAAAAATAAAGTCAGAATGCCAAGATTGATAGGGCAACAAATTTATAATCAAAAAAGTATAGAAATGGTTCAATAAAATCAATATATATTACAAATTTATATTTTACCACACAATATCCTGACGATATGATTGTTACTGATGCAGGCGAACATATTGAAATAGATAAATTTGCTACTAATGAAACTTTTATTGGAAAAAAAATCACTAACAAAAGCGATTACTTTACTGATCCTATAAATTCTTCGTATTTAGGAATTTTTTCGTTGGCCCAGAAATAATATATGAAGCAGAAGAAACATTTGATGTTAAAAACATTAAACACAAATTTTTGTTACTTCCACTTAATCCCGGTTTTCTAATACTCCCCTTAATTAATTAAAATTATTTTAAACTACTTTTTAGATATGGGATCCAAAAACAAAATACCCAAATTGCAAATTGAAAATTAATTCGTTCCAAATTTAATTTTACAAGTAACTAATTTAAACGCTGAAGTTTCCGACATGCAAGGTAAGTTTGAAAATGTTAAATTTTTTATGATTTAATATTGATGCATACTTTTGGTCTTTTATTTCAGATATTATATTAAGACAAAACCTACAACTACACGCCCTTTTTGTTGAAAAACTAAATAAGGTTGTTGAAGATGTTACAAATTTAAGCGGTTAGTATATATATTTGCAAAATAATATGACATTTTAAAAAAATTTAAATTTTTTCTAGCGAAAAATGATGCTCAAAACTCAGCAATAGTTAATGTTATTGGTGAACATTCTGCGTTATTAAAAAATATTTTAAAGACTCAATTTTCCGTTTCTAAATTTGTGCAAAAATTTCCTCTAAGAGAAATAAAGGCTTTAGACGATCTAGAAAATGACATTAATGGAGAAAATAAACAGGAAATGGTAGGTATTCCAAATTATTACTTATTTCTAATTAATGCAATTTAACAAACAATTTTGAGATTTTTTAAAAACATCGAAACATTTACTTTATGCAAATTGTATGTCATAGATAAAATAGGTAAAAACTTTTTAAAACTGAATTTTTGCATATATAGCATTTGAGTCATGCACCAACACATTTAGTTAAGTCTTTTTAATGCACAAAACTTTTTAAGTTATTAAAACCTTTTGAGCGCTTTGAGCTGAATTTTCAAATAAAAAACGTTTTCTAGTTTTTTTCTATACTCCTATAAAATTGTAATATTGGGTTATTTACTCTTTTTGGAACAACACCTTTATTTAATGAAATTACAAAAAACTAACTGTTGTTCTATATTTCAATTTAACTAAACCCCGAATCTTGATTTGAATTTTACCCAAATAAAAAATCCAAAATTCATTTAAAACTAAATTTTGTGCACCACATCGTTTTAAATTTTAATTAATATATATTTAATTTCATCAACTTTTGTAATTAAAAATAACATTTTCTTTCAGATATCATCCCTTAAATCAATTATTTCCGAAGGAGGTGTAGAACGAAAAATAGGCAGTGTTTTGACATTTGATCTTCTAAATAATTTTAACCTTGATGGAGTTCACAAAAAGATACGTTTATTAGACTACGAGAAATTTATTGATGTTTTATATTGTAAGATTTTTTTAATATCATTTGTTCTGATACTTTATTTTTTTATATTTATAAATATGTTTTTTTATGTTTTTATAGATGCCGCAGCAAAAAATACCGACTATAATAAGGATATTTTTATAAGTGACTTAAGATATGGTATAAAAGCAGAGAAAAATAAAAATTTTAAAGCAAAATCTTTGTCGAAAAAACAGCCAAACAATGATTCAAAAGATAAAACAGCAAAAGTTCAAGACGACTGATAGCCGCGTTATTTAGCTCCCGTCCCATATATACTCATAACTTATTTTTAGTTTATTACCAATTAACAATTTCTGAATTCTTATTTAATTTTTTGTTAAGATTTTGTTTCTAAAATTTTTTTAGTTTGTTTTTGTTGTTAAACGAAAACAAATTTTGTTTTTTCTTATTTCCCAGATTTTTTTGCAAATTTGCGTTAAAGTTTTGCGTGTTTTTAAAAATCAAATATTTTATCTTAGTTTTATATGGTAAATACATAAAAAAGCTTCATTAACATTCGGGTATCAAATTCGATTAAAAAGTGTGCGGCATTAGCAAGTAAATTCAATGTTTTTCTCAGTTTTTACTATTTTTGCTGGTAAAATATGGTAAAAACTATTAACGATGTTAATAAAGGTCTTTTATGTATTTGCTTACCATAAAAAACTAAGATAAAAGACTTGATTTTTAAAATTGTTTGTGCAACGCGCAAAACTTTAAGGCAAATTTGCGAAAAATCTGTGCCATAAGAAAAAAACAGGGTACGCCATTAAAATCAGCGTGGCCGAAAAAGTTAGGATATATGGTCGGTACTCTTGTTTTATTTTATCAGTTGAATTTTTTTTTTTAATTTAAATGTGTATTTAACATAATATAGTTTTAATATTCAATGTTAGTTTACATTAAATTAACTTTAATTCATTAAAAATACTTTTTAAATAAAAATAAATTTTGAATCAAAAAATATTCTTTTATTGCTTTTATGGATGTAGTTATTCAATAGGTTCTTAAAAGCGATTCAATAACGCGTTGCTGGAAGTAAATTTGTAATAGCATAAGGATTAATTCATGTATTACCGAATCTGTTCTATAAGCGGTTCCGTAGAACACCTATGCGTTCTTCTGAAGCTATGCGGAACCCATTCTTTTTTTAAAAATTCCATATAAAATTCACCAATGAAACAACTTGTTCTAGAACCAGTTGCAAAGAACAGGTATATGTTCTAGTTTTACGTAAAAGAACCTGTTGCATTTGGGACAAACTCAAACAAAAATCATCGATGAAAGAACATAAAGTAGAACAGGTTGCTTGCACCTACAACTTGTTCTACAACCTGTTCTTTGCATCCGATAATTCTGCTGGGTACTGATAGGAAGTATCAAAGACTTGCCGGGATTGACTTGGGCCCAATTATTCATTGCCTGTAAGTCCTCATTTAATCTGAAGCATGTGTCTTCTAAAAGGCATAAACGATTCGAAATATATAGCTGAATATCGTCAGCATAGGCATGTATAAGTGCATCTTTACAGACTTCAAAGACATTATTTATAAAAAATACTAAATAACAGCAGTCCTAATACAAATCCCTTAGGAACTCCTGAATAAACTCCATTAAGGCATGATTTCTGTGGTGTAATGGTTAGCGCGTTGGACTTTTACACAGAAGGTGCCGGGTTCGATCCCCGGTGCCGGCAACATCAAATTAATATGTATGAGTTTTTTCTATCCCTCATACGTATCGCAATGTCCACCTTCGGTGTTCCCATAGCAATTAACCCCACCGAAGTAAAATAATGAATCAGGGCTATGAACCAAAAAAGCTTCAATAAGTTCGCCAACTCTCCATCAGGTGGCGAGCAACAACTGTTCTAAGACTTATCATCTCGCGCAATTACAGTGTTGCCATGTCTGAAGCCCTTCATCTTTCCCCACCTTTCATCTCTATACTATCCCTTTCCAAAGAAAGCAACACACCAAATATAGGAAGTATTTCCTGAGTGTTGCCTCTCTTTTAAAAAAAAAAAAAAAAAAAAAACTCCTGAATAAACTCCATTAAGGCATGATTTCTGTCACCCACAATGACTTTCTGGGCAAGTCCGGTTAGGGAGTTTTTAAGTAGGATAAGTGCGGAGTCCGTAAAGCCAAAGTAATGTTTTAGATTACGGATAAATAAAGAGTGATCAACCCTATCAAATGCTTTGGAAAAATCCAGTAAGCACATTAACGTTAGATTACCCATGTCATAATCGGGTCTTATATCATCAATTACATTTAAGACAGATTGAAGAGGAGATAAAAGCTTATTCGCATTAATATATTCAGTAATTTGATTCGTCATAAGAGATTCAAAAATTTTAGCTAGTACTGATAAAATGCTGATTGGTCTGTAGTCATTTGGAACAGTTGCAGACGTAATTTTTGCCATAGGAATTATTCTGCCGATTTTCTATAATATTGGAAAGATGGATGTGGTTATGCAGTGGTTATAGATGTGAGTAAGTGGTCCTATAACAAAGGGTATTGTCACTTTTAAGAATTTTATTGACACACCATCTTCACCAATGGCATTTGATTGGACCTTCATAATGGCTTTATACACATCAACCTCAGAAAGTACATCAAATTGAAAGGTGTTTAAATTGTGGAGGGGGTTCTGAATTCTGTTACTATCTCCATTGTCATTAATGTTAGCAATCGGCTCACTTCTACAAAAAAACTCATTCAACTTATCAGGATCTAAGCTACAATCTGATGAACCTTAAGAGTGTACACCTAATTTTTTAATATTCTTCCACAATTGACCTGATGGTAAAGAAGTATCAAGTTTACGAGCAAAGAGCGCTTTTTTGCCCGCCTAACGATAAGATTATACCTATTTGTAGCCCTTGTGTATGTAACCAATGCCTGCTTCGGTGTTATATGTAAACTAACAGGAATTGTTTTTTTTTCTCTTGAAAATATTTAATTACAATTTTGGTGTTATTTCTATTCCAAATAGTCATTAAAAAACTTTTAAATTTCTCTGGGTGTTAAAACAATTCCCACAAGTATTATAAATTATACCACATGGTTTTAGATATACACTCTTTCGGAATTAATTTAAAATTTAATTCCAAAGTAGTTTAGAATTTATACTGCTAAGTTTTAAAATTAAACCACGACTTTTTACTGTGTATCTTAGGGTCCGAAAGCAGAAAGTAATCGAGCAAGCTCGGACTAGAACCAGAGGAAAAATGGGTAGGCATCTGATCATTTACAATAGACAGTTCCACTGAGCTTACAGAGTCAATAAAATCCTCACTAACATTATCTTTAAGCAGTAAATTTATATTAAAATCACCACCAACAACACAGAAAAAACTAGAATTGGGTTTTAATAAAAAAATTATTGAATCAATTAATATTTTAATTGATTTTGCACCTACCACTGAAATTATAGTATTAACTAAAAAAGGTGCAGACCGTTTATTAAAACACATTCAATTAAAATAATAATAATAATAATAATTAAAAAAGTAATTGGTTTTTTTTACAACTTTAATTAAAAGTTTAATAAAATTGATTAAAACTTTAATTGAAACTTAGAAAGAGAACAATGGCAGTTTTAATTGAAAATTCTAATTATTATGTGATGAATTTAGTTCGGCTTAAGGTCATGGGTTGCAATAATAAAAACCAAATTTTTTAATTTTGTTTTTAATTATTATTTTTATTTTCGATATTTCGGACAATTTTATTGTCCATATTCAGGAAAATCTAAACAAAAATACATTTGTAACAATTATATTAATTATTATATTTTTGTTACATGTCCCCATGTAAATAAAAAAACATGTACACTCAACAAAAAAAAGTTTGTAAAGTCAGCAAAAATTTTTGCTGAGTCAGCAAAATTTTAGTCAGGAGGGTGCTAGCAAAAAAACTGCTAATGTCAGCAAAATCTTTTCAGCAAAATCTTTTGCTGATTTTTAGCAACAAAATTAGTAGATTCAGCAAAAAGTTTTGCTAACACTTAGTAGATTAGAAATAAAAATGCCTTGCTAAAAATTAATAAATTTTTTGCTGAATTTTAGTAGACTGAAAAAAAACGCAAAAAATTGTAATTTAGTTAATATATTTGCTGAAAATCATAAAACATAATTTTGTGATTCTTCTAAAAATAATTTACAATAATTACGAAATATAAAAATTTTCATTTTCCCACATTGACGACATGAATTAATTTAATATCTGAAAATATATAGAAATAAATATATATAACATAACAAAAATTTTCTTTCAACTACTTACATCAATGGTTGTCTAAATGATGCTATATTTTAAAGGACGCAACTGCCGAAGATAATTATAGAAACGAAGCCGAAAAAATAAACAAAAACAAACGAAACGAAAAAACAACCCTTTTTTTGCAATAAGAAAAAGGAACCATAAAAATCTACCTAAGATGTGTGTCTTTGTCTTTCGCTTTACTCTGTCTACATGTCTGTATATGTTTGTTTGAAATTTGACCACACTAGATTATTAATCTATAAACATTTAGTTTAGAAATACATATTAAATTTAAATATTTTATTTTGTCTTTTATTTAATTAAAAGACAATTATTTTCACAAGCCGGTGTTAACGCAAAATTTAAGTTGTTTTATGTATGAGAAACAGATACAAAAGTCTTCCATGGTTGATTTTTTTATATGTCTTATTAGAGTTGTACTTTTTAGTATCATTTTCCCCTTCTCTACTACATCTTGACATGCCGCGACATCTGCTTCATTCTGCGTATATCTTTCAATCTGGTTGTCGTCCATACTATTAATGTGCTTATCAGCACAATTTTTTTTAGCAAAATTAATTAGTAAAACATTAGTATATTAGTAAAGCATTAGTATAAAACAGTTAAGTGCTTGTCGTCCAAACTATTAATGTGCTTATCAGCACAATTTTTTTAGCAAAATTAATTAGTAAAACATTAGTATATTAGTAAAGCATTAGTATAAAACAGTTAAGTGCTGAATAAATATAACAAAAATTTTAGCTGAAAACACGATTTTAGCAAAAAAAATTTGCTAAAAAATAGTATACCTGATTTACAAGACGTTTTACTAACTTTTGTACTAACTTATTTTTTTGAGTGTAGGTATCAAATTATCTTCTGTTATTATCATCACCGGGTATCGACTTAAAGCGTCTACGTGGAGCATTTGTGTTCGAGGGCGGTGTACTACAACATAATCGTATTCCTGTAGAAACAATATCCACCTGGAAACTCTTGTAGATAGGTCTTTTTTCTCCAACGTTTTAGTAAAAGCATTACAGTCTGTGACCAAATTAAACTTTAGTCCAATAAGACACGAAACTTTTTTAAAGCTTCTATGACGGTCTAAACTTCAAGTTCATAGCTTGTGTACTTATGTTCCGGATAGATTGTTTTTTTACTCATGTAGTAAACAGGATGTAATAAATTATCATCTGGGTTTTTCTGCAGGAGTACAGCACCGTAACCATCCATGGACGCATCTGTATGCACCTCTGTTTCATAATTTTGATTGTAGATCTTTATAACTGGAACATTGCTTAAAGCTGTCTTCAAGTTGTTAAATGAAATCATCTGCTCATTTTCAAATTTAAATTTTACGTTTTTCTTCTTTAAGTCTGTAAGTGGTTTAGCAATCATTGAAAAATTGGAAACAAATTTCCTAAACTATCCAGCAATACCCAGAAAACTTTCCACTTGCTTTAGATTTTGTGGCACGGGATAATTTATCATGGCTGCAGTCTTTTCTGGAGACGGTGATATCTGCTGATTGTCTATAACATGGCCTAAGAACTGTATACGTTTTTTCAAGAAATGGCACTTTTTTATATTCACATCAAGACCATATTCTCTACAAAGTTCTAAAACTCTTGTCAAATTATCCAATGCTTCGTCTTTTACTGGTATTATAACTTTGTCTATGTAGGGTAAAGCGATACCTTCCCGCGTCAAATGACGAAAAATACATTTTAGTGTCTTTGGAACACACCAGGCGAATTTGAAAGACCGAAAGGTACTTTCTTAAATTGGTACTTGCCGTTATATGTCACGAATGAAGTGTATTTTCTGCTATCCTCGTGTACAGAAACATGAAAAAAACCATTTCGTAAATCTATAGTGCTAAAAATTTTTGCATCCTGCAAACGATCCAACTGATCTTCAATTAATGGCAAGGGGTAACGATATTTAACTATAATTCTATTAATTTTTCTGAAATCCACGCAAAGTCTTGAGGTTGAGCCCCGTTGTTTCTCCAACACAATCGGGCTGCAAAATTCGGACTCCGATTGTTCCATGATTTCTTCAGCTAGAGATTCTTCGATTTGATAATCAACGATATTTCTCTCTTTTAAAGGTAGTCGACGAGGCTTACAAAATATGGGTGTCTCGTCTTTAAGCACTGCGTATTTCTACATTTGTCGTTTTTGATTTTTCCGGTTTATAATTATTAACCATTTCCGTGATATCTAAATCATCATTAGCAATATCTATTTTCATCATCATATGAATATCATCGTTTTTGTTATATTTTTTAGTATTAACACCTTCAGGAGTTATTCGTACGTCAGGTAATTCACAAATAGGCTTACCCAAGACCACCTTCAATATCAACACAGTCATCTGGTACTACGTGAAATGTTAATCCAAATTCATTTTCATCGACAATTATTAAAAATTCTGAATTAGCAATTGGTTTAATTTTATTTCAGTTCGTTTTTACCAAAACCGCTTAAATACAATTTTGATTCCTTAAGGGCTGATGAATTTTTCAATTTCTTGGACATTGATTCCGTCATTATATTAAATTTGCTTCCGGTATCAAAAAGAGCGTTTGATTCAATATTACCAATTTTAATTTCCTTTTTCATAATGTCATCTACGTTGTTTAACTGTCTTACGTTTGACTCACCTTTCTTTTGTGGACACTCCTTGTAAATATGACCAAATTTGTTGCAATTAAAGCATTTGATGCCCCTTGATTTACTTTCACAGTCAGTTGATTTATGGCCCTTCTTGCCACAATTAAAACACTTGAGTTCAAATTTAGAATCTTTAGGAGGTTCTTTTTTTTCTCTACTTTACGCTTTGAAGGTTTTGAAATAGTTTCATAACAATACAATTTGTCTTTAAATTCGTTGGAGCTCTTAGCTCCGTATAAAATCATTTTATTTATTTATTACCATCAATCACATACTGCATCACTAATTTAAAATCAATATTACCTCTACCGACCAATTCCTTCATTTTCAATTAATACTCGTGAACGTTCTCATCCTTTTTTATTTTGCGATCACTTAAAAGTCTATAAATCTGTATACCGCTGCATTGTGGGCGCTGTGGTGTAATGGTTAGCGCATTGGATTGTTACACAGTTGGTCCCGGGTTCGATTCCCGGTGACGGCAACATCAATTTAGAAAAATAATATGTATGAGTTTTTTATCCCTCATATGTATCAGCAGCTCCCACCTTCGGTGTTTCCATAGCACTTAACCCCACCGAAGTAAAATAATGAATCAGGGCTATGAACCAAAAAAGCTTCAATAAGTTCGCCAACTCTCCATCAGTTGGCGAGCAACAACTGTTATAAGAATTGTCATCTCGCGCAATTACAGTGTTGCCATGTGTGAAGCCCTTCATCTTTCCCCACCTTTCATCTCTCCACTATCCCATTTCCGAAGAAAGCAACACATTAATAAATAGGAAGAATTTCCTGAGTGTTGCTTCTCTTTTTAAAAAAAAAAAAAATATACCGCTGCATCTAACTTGGAATTCATCCAAAAAAGCATTTTTTAGACTGTCGTACGTCGTTAAACCTTTTTCACTAGCAACAAACAATTTTGCCACACCATTTAATGACTTTTTCATAAACATGTACTTTTGTAAATTTTTCCATTCCATAATATTAGCCGTTTCCACAAATTCTTCAAGCCAAACATCAATAGGAAAACTATGGGTTCCTTCGTAACTACGTACATAATCTTCAACGTCTTTTAAATTCATCGTAAATCCACTAGCGTTTGTGGTTCTGTGCCTGCAGCCGTCGTTGAATATTTTTATTTAAAAAATTTTCGTTCATTTTCGTTTTGTTTATTTCATAATTTTATCGTCATTTGTATTTGTTCTGCTGCTGAAACATTTTTTCACCGTCGTTATTGCCGCTGTTGCCTGCACAGGTGTTATTATTGTTGTGTTTTTTACCGTCGTTATTGTTGCCACTACTATGCACTACCGCATTTTCAACTTTCTGTATGATTGTATTGTCTGTATCGTCGTCACTAATACTTTCATCATCACCGTCGTCTTGTTGTTGTTTAGTATACAACAACTGTCCCTTTTGAAGATTTACAAACACATGCTCAAACAAGTTTTCACTCTTGTGGTTAATTCCCAGTATTACATACAGACGTTAAATCTGCTACCGTCATTTTTTCATGTACGTACTCTTCTTTTTCTTCGCAGCTTTCATCACTCAATTCATAATCGAAGCCGTCTCAAAAATAAATTTGTGTAACGCCAACACACTCAAACTACCGACTGTTGCCAAGCGGTTACGCACACACGCAAAATCTCCTAAGGGCCATTATTACAACTTGCCAATAGCTAAAGTTCGGATGTTATCTGACAGATTATTAGTTTTTCGTTATTATAAGTATACTTTAAGCTAAAAGTGACCGATAAGCTAAAGGGAAGATGTTGTTGCCTTTAACTTTAAACGTAACTTTTATGTGTTTAAAGTTGCCACATTTTCTGCTCTATAAAGAAGAAGAAGAAAATACCGAATTTCACAAATTATTGTTTGTTTGTAAACAAATAAATAAAAGTACGTTGCCACTACGTATTTTTATAAACCAATTCCTAAGCCAATAATCGGTTTTTAGTTTGGTGCTGCCACATTATCAAAAATATTAATTTTATTTTATTGGTAAGTTGTAATAACGAAAAACATTATAGCTCACTTTATTCCTCACTTTAGCTAAAGTTACTTTTTACTAACATTTACTTTAAAGGCAAGTTGTAATAATGGCCCTAAACACGGCATCTTTTTTTTTTTGTTTATCTCACCGTATACCAATACACACGTATATAAAGAAAAAAACGATCACGAATGTTGCACTTGTTTTCTGTACAAACAAAAGGCGTTGCTTGTGTTGTTTTCTTTTCCTTTTTACCGACGGTTACAAAACCAAAACAACTACACGTACACTTTTTCTCTTTTACACACATGCGCGACTATATGATCTCTTTTTTTCTTATATTCTTTTTCCACTGTAATTTATTTTTATTTCGCCTGAGTCCTCAAATTTATGGTTTTATTCATATTTAATAGAATTGTTTATTAATAAAACGAAAAAGTTTATAATTATATAATAAAAATGTTTTGATTTAAAGTTTTAAAAAAAGGTTTTAAGACAAAGTTCAAAAATGTTTCACGTTTATTTTATGCGGCACGTAACTTCCTCGTTGGCAGACAAACACGAACTGATTGAAAAAAGCAGAGAGTGCTTTTTATAACCCATTGTGTTATACAATTAAATTTTTTAAAGCTTTATAATTAAAAAATGTATCATAATGAAATAATTAAAAGTAAAGAACAAACATTTCGTTGTCCTTGTCCTTGTCTTTACTTAAACTTTTATTTTTTTAATTATTAAAACAAATCTAACAAACTTTAAAATTATAATTGTAAAACACTATTAGTTATTGAAAGTTAAATTATTTACAGTTAAATGCTTATTTTTCAATAATATGTTTTTTAATTCACATGCGCACTTTTTTTTATCACCTCTAAGTAACACGAAAATCAACTAAAACTATTTTCGTGTATAGTTATTGTGTGTACACGAGCATTGACTTCAAAAAAGAGTGTTACAAACTCTACCGAAATAATTCCGATTTTGCGTGTATACAAAATCGTTAAACTATTCTACTAATTAAAAGTTAATCATTTGCATTTTGTTCTTTTTATTTACAAATAAAATAATAGATTCATATAATTAAACGTTCATTTGACATTTTAATCACAATAAAGTAAGTCTACACTGGTTGGTTTTATAAGAAAATTTAATAAATATTTTAATTGAATCAATTAAAAAACTTGTTTAAAAAACTACTTATATTCAAACAATCGATTAATTCAATATTTTTTGCCCATAATTTTTTCTGTAAACATAGCAGTTATATTCGATAAGGCTGTTGAGGTCTTCAAAAAATGGTTCAGGGCTGTGACTTCTGTTTGAATTGTTAACGCATGATACTAAAATCTTTTTCATAGAATCACCTTTAAATCTGATTTGCAATATATAGCAACACCACCACCATTTCTTCCATCATTTCTATAATTCTGAAAGAGATTATAGCCATTAACCATGTAATGCCTTTCCAGTACTTCATTACTGAACCAGGTTTCCGTAACACAGAACACATCAACTTGTAAATTCTCAAAAACTGATCTTACATGATCAAGCTTAAGTCCATTTAAACTTCTGGCGTTTAAATGTACTACATTAAAACCATGTCGCTGTTGGCGCAGTATATTTAACATGGCAGTGTGGTTCCCGTTAACACCATTATTAAAATTAAATCGATTCGTAGCAATATTCAGAAAAAAACAGTCTTAAAAGCATACATTGAAAAAGAAAATAATAAAAAAGAGTAGTATAGAAATCTAGATAGTCTTACAGGAGTTCGATTCATGTTTATAAAATTAATAGTTTGTTAAAATTTAAAAAAAAATAAAAATAAAAAATATTTAAATATAAAAAAAATAATATATAACGAATTTATTTAATAATCTCATCCAGGGCCTTTTCATCCGCAATATGTATTGCCGAGGTATTTTTTGAAGAGGGACGTAAACTTTTCCTCTTGCAGAAAAAACGCTTACAAATTTTCCTTTCAGTTTTTCTTGTACAGCTGATTGTACTAATTTTCTATTTTTAAGGTCTAAGCTCTCGTAAATACGAAAAGTGGTATCGCTATCAAAACCTGCAGCTCTCATAGATACTGAGCCTTGATATATCTCACGGTAGTCAGAAAAAGCTTTTAAGCAACGATTCCTGTCAAATGGTGTGTAAAATTTCAATATCACTGCAGTGATTCTATTATCAGGTGTTTTAGACTTAACACGAAATATATCTCTTAATTGTGAAGGCAGGAAGTTAGTTGAGTGACAAACTTGATTAAAAATACTTAGATTTTCTGATTCAGTAAAATTAATTCCAAAAATTATTGCATCACTAGTTATGATTTAAACAGTACAGCGAAGGGTACTGTTTACATCTTTTGTTTTTATATTAGTTATTTCTTTCCTTAGGTCATCAATTTCTTTTTTAAATTGTCAAAAACTGTTAGCTCACTCTCACTAATAAATTCTTATATTTGCCATTGTTAAAACCAAACGATATAACTACAGCAGCATTTCAAATTTTGAAAGCAGATGCAATGGATGCAAAATATATTAAAGGAAATATATCACAAATCTATTTTCAGAATTTCATCAAATATTTTGAATCTTACTGGATGAAAAGAGTATATGAACAGTTTTACATTTTATTTTAGTAATAATATTTATTTTCTTTTTTTTAAGGAAAAAGTTACGAATTTCTCTGTGTACAAACAACCGATCCGAACAAGCAGCACCACAGAAAGCTTCCATAGCCAGCTAAATATGAATCTTCCAAAGAGCTGCAATTTTTATAGATTTCTTATGCGATTTAGATAAGTGAATTTATACACAGAGAAAAAGTTTTACTATGAAAAGCGAAATAAATTTATACAAAAGCGATATCAGCTACTGAGAGAGAAGCAAATAACACTGAATACTTTACTCGCACAGTTTTCTATAATGAAGAACTGTATGATCGAAGAAAGTTTCATAAATATAATTGACAGTAATGACGATAAATCATATGCAAATAGCAGTGAATAAGAAAGCACCGACACTGAAATAGAAGAACAAAATTACCTGTCATGAATTATTTGTTATGAAAATTAAAGACAAATACTGTTTGAACCATACAAACATTTCAAACTTTGACAAACATGCTATGAGCAAATAAAGGAAAGTTCTAAGAAAAAAGAAACACAAACATTGTGCCCAATTTGTTGTGTCATTATAAAGTATGGCACATTTATATATTGTTTTTTATTAAAAGTTTATAAATATTACATTTGTTAATTGAACTTTATTTGTTTGTTTATTTTTATTTTATTATATTTTATAAATATTCCATTTGTTAATTGAACTATATTGTTTGTTTATTTTTTTTTTGTAAAGAAAAGAAATAAAATATATAGAAAAACCATTAATTTGGAAAAAAAACGTTAAAATTTTTGATAAAAAAATTTTTTTTTTTATAAGCATACAAAACGAAATAAAAAAGTTAAAGTAGAAAATGCCGTAAAAAGTTGTAAAAAAAAGTTAAAAAAGAATACGAAAAAAAAGAAATTAAAATCAAAAAAAATACAGCTTAATATTTGTGTAAAATAACGCATAAAATTTTGTTTAAGAATTAAGCACAAAATTATCCCTTATTTTGCTTTATCTCTTTATATATTTCAACGGCAAAAATCTCTTAAATTCATCAACCTAAGAGAATTAAACACAAAAGAATCCGATTATTATAACAAAACAAAAAAATCGTTTGTGTTAGTAAAAAAAAGCAACTCAAAATTTAAGAATGTTTACAAAATATTTATGGTTTTTTTCGGTAAATGATAAAATTCAACAACAATCATTAGTGTCGTCAACACAGCATAAAAATTTGTTATATGGGTTTTTCAACAATACATGGTTTTTCAGCAAATACATTGTTTTAAAACAAATACATGGTTTTCAACATATAAATTTTAAACAAAATTCTACTCACTCAAAATATAAGGGGTGCACCCCTAATGGCCCTACCTGAACCAAGTTCTCAAAATTTATCCATTCTTAACAGATGGGAAAAATTAAAGTTTATCCATCACCAGTTTGCTCTAAGAGGACTATCTAAAGGCCTTACATAAGAGGTATAAATGGCAAAACTCTACTACGAACCTAAAACTCGGTGATCTTGTAGTGGTAATGGATGATCTGTTACCCCCTAATGAATGGCGCTTGGGTAGAATTGAAAATACTCACACCGGTTCCGATAATAACGTGAGAATTGCAGACGTTCGAACTGCTTCCGGTATTATCAAGCGACCAATTGTTAAACTTTGCTTTCTACCATTACTAAATAAAACCGATTCTTCCACACAATAAATATCAACATTATCATCTCATTTAACAAAAACATACCCATAACTTTACTTATAACTCATCACTAATTTTAGTTGTTTTTCTGTTTTTTGTTTCTTTGCTTATCTTAATATTTACAGAAACAACAACCGTAACAACAACAGCCGGAAACGCCGTGATCCTAAAATCCACCTATGTATGCTTTGTAAGAATTTTCATGCCCTAAGATTTTGTAGTCGCTTTTTAAAGATGAGTGCAAGAGACAGAAGACGGGTAGCCGAAACCCATCGCTACTGTACCAACTGCCTAGCACGCAGTCATCAAGCGATACTTGCCGAAAATGTGGAAACTATCACCACACTCTTTTACACAACAGCCAAAGAAGTCAAACAACACATACCAATAGTGAATCAACATCGAAACCGATAACCACGAAACAGCTCAGACAACGACAACAAAAGCGGGAAAATACCCAACAAACATCGACACCAGCACAATCAACACCCGATGCAAAAGTAATCTATGAAGCCATACGATCGTTAGCACAAGTTTTGTGTTCATCCAATATTAAATAAAAGGTTGCAAGAGTGCAAGGCCGGCGCCATGTATAAAATGCAATTATTTTATACAATAATTTATAAAAGTATATTAAATTGGATTTAAAATATACTTTTTATTTTATGAATTTGCATTTATATTTAATGGAAATATTGAATTATTGTGAATATTTGTATCCTAAGTTAAGAAAATGAATTTACGCTATTACAAAAGATACATTTTTTAGTTCTAAAACTTGTACTTAAAATCGATGTTTTTGAAGTTTTATAAAAAAACCGCGGTTAGCTGCAGCTAACCGATCTAGTTTAAAATTACTTGGATTTTTACTCTTGAACGGTGAGCACACATTTATGTTCAATAAACATAAACCCTTTTGTACATAAAACTAATTTGGTGTTGTCTTTTTTTATTTTACCCTAACTCTAATAATTATAATTACTTATAGGCGAGTAATTATAATTAACACATTTTAACTATAGAGTTGCTGAACTAAAAGAAATTTCCTCATCTCCCGCAATACCCCTTTAAAGTAGCCACAGAGGTCATCTCCCTTAGATCAGCGCACATTAGTACAATTAGCAGTATAATCTATCATATTCTGCATTACATCAGGGAATTGCCTATCTCCCTTAAATAAAATCTGAACATCATCTGCCAACGCAAAAGGAAAGCACATATTGTTAGACAAAATATCAAAAGATCATTAATAAACATAATAAAAAGTAGAGGCCCAAGAACAGATTTTTGGGGAACACCACTAAAAACAGGAAGCATTCCAGAACAAGTGCCATTACTGAACACATATTGCGTTCTATCTGATAGATAGGAAGAAATTAATTTGCATGCAGATCCAGAAAAACTAAAGAGCCTATTCAGCTTTTAAACCAAAAGAGAATGATTAACCTTATCAAAAGCTTTTGCCAATTCCAACGACAATAAAACACAAAGTCCATTATCCGCAACCTTCTGCCTAATGTTGTCCGTCAAACCAATCAGCAATGATGTAGTACTACGATTACATCTAAAGCCAGACTGACAATCATGCAACAAAAGTTGATTATTAACGTGTTCCATCAATTGAGCCTTCATGAGTTATTCAACCATTTTCGACAAAATGGGTAAAATAGAGATTGGTCGTAAATTATCAGTACTATCACTCCCACTATTTTTCCCTATAGGAACCACAATTATCTACATAAGGAGTTTGATACATAGAAAATAAACTGTTCAAGTTATCAGGATAACCTGCTTCCAAATTGTCCTTATCGTTAACTGCTCCTTTCCTATTCAAAATTGACCATATCTCCTTATTAGTCTTATTTTGAAAAATTAGCTCATGAGCTTCCCTTTTCTTTTTACGAATCACGTTCATTGCACTATTTCTGCACCGGCAAAAAACTCTCCAATTGTCATCATTTCTATCATTTAAATAAGTGCTATATGCAAGATCCCTAAGTGATTGATAGTATTGTATCTCAGCCCACTAAACCAAGAAATGATACTGTATCATTTATGATATCGTTTTTAAAAAAATATGTGAACGTTTTTACGATATTCAAAAAAATTTTGTTTTTGGAAAAATCTTCAAGTTATTTCAAAACAAATAAAAACAAACTTTAAAAATTTTCATTAATTTTTAAAATTATTTAACTTTATACAAGAAAAACCAATATCTTCTTAAACAATTTTGGTAAGTAAAGGTTAACAAATAATCCAAGGCTGTTTTTAACAGTGAATATTTCTTTTTAGATCGTTATTTGTACGTTTGTTGGCCCCAACGATAAAGATTTTGTTTTGGAAAGAGGATACATTTAATACTACCACCGTTTCCTGACACCAGCGGTAAGTTTTTATTTAACAATATAACAAACACAAACACCATTTAAAGCATGGGATGACTTTTTGGTATCCTTAAAGTAAATTGATTATGCATTCCCTCGCATAAAATATCTGTCGCCGCTACGCTTGCGAAACAAGCCATGTATTTCTTAAAGTTGAAAAAAATCCTTTATTTTATCTTTTTGCGATGTTTTTAAAAAGTGTTTTATTTTTGTGTTAAGGTACCAACAAAATACCTTAATTTTATCCGTTGCAAAAGTCAAAATTAAGCCGTTTATTGGACTGCTCCAAAAAAATCAATTACACATATCTAATTCGATAGGCGTAGCGACGATATGCAATTTTGTTAAGAAACTGTTTGAATATCGCGACTCTTTGAAGGTACACGACTTTTTTCATTACCACAGTTTTTGGTTTGCATTACCCACGAAATCTAATTTAAACTGGATTGCGATCAGCTGATACCTTTTACTTTGTACAGAAAATAGATTTTAAAATGTAGTTTTAACCAGATTTCGGGGATTATGTAAATGCAGATTTAAATTAAGCTTTTCTTGAGATGCCTGTTCGCTTGCGTTACATTTAAAATGAGTTTTTTTTTTCATTTTAACGTTTTCCAGCAGCGTTAACCCTTTACTTCTTTCAATTTATCTTAAATTCTTATCTTAAATATTTGAAGTACATTTTTAAATATTTTTTGCAAATCACATTGTTAAAATAAATCTTTTACTGCCTTTAACCAATTATTTTACAAATTGCAAATCAATCCTAATCAAGAAGACACAAAAAAAAAATGTCTCCAATGATTGCTAAACATGTTAAACGCATAATTTGTTGTTAAAAGGTTGTTTGCATTTTAAATTCTTTGTTAGTTTTAATGTAACTTTTACCTTATTTTTATTTATCTCAATATACAGTATGGAGATTATTAGTAGCTGATAGTACAGCCAAAGATTTTAATTGGAGCGGCTTGAATAATAAAACCTGTGTCTCAAAATTAGCAACTACTGCAGCTCTACAAAGTATTTTAATATAAATAATATAATAAAATTTAAACTGAACTAAGTTTTATTTAAATTGCAGATGCTTTTTTAACAAAATATCCTGAAGAATGCAAATTTACCACCAAAATATACTTTACATATGCCAATAATCGTTTATCTAAGCAAGAAAATACATTTCAAAATCTTTAAATGAAAAATACATATTGTTTTGTTAATAACGTTTATAGACTTAAATTCATTCAAAACTTTATATTGATATGTTATTGTATTACATGTGTGTGAATTTTTACATGATATGTAATTTTTGTTGCTTTTTATCCCGTTTAAAATACCCATAATCTGTTCTTAAGTGTTTTCTATTTTTAATTGCCCCTTGAATTATTATGTTTAAAAAACTTCCTTGTTTGACTATTTTTCCCTGTTTAAATACTCATTTAACGATTTTATTACTTCATTTTAGTTTATTTTATAACTTAGTTTTAGTATTTCATTGTTTTGAAAAAATAAAACGCATATTAAAATATTCAATAAACCATTTTTTTATTTAAAAATATCGTAATTTTCATTATTTAAAATATCATTACAGACATTGCTTTTGAAATCGTTGAAGATATCATATGTGATAAATTTAACGATAAAATAACGACAAATATTCTGGAATATTTATCGCGCTGCCTTAAATTTTCGATATCATAACGATATCGTTATTTTCATGGAATAACGATATCTTTATCGAGTGTGTATTTTTCTCCACAGTACCTATTGCTTATGAGTCTATAATGATATCATTCTCGGGCCAACTTATCATCGAAATGATATCGTTATAATATCGTTATGATATCGTTTGGTTTGTTGGAGGGGCTTTGAACCAGCTGTCGCAACAATCTCGAATCAGACGCCTCTTAAAAAGACAATACTATGCAAAAATTGCATATTATTGCTCAAAATTAGCAACTGTTCATATACATTATTAGTCAAAAACATATCACTAAAATTGCACTCCATTACCGCAGCTTCCAAAGAGGAACTATTACCGAGATAAAGAAAGAACAACGAGATTCACTTTATGTGTGGTTGATTAATAATGATAATCTTTTATTGTTACTAATATTTTATACTATTGATATGCTAATGTTGCATTTTCATAATTTTAATTAATTCTAAGAATTATTCTGGGAAGTAATAAAATAAAAATACAATTTAATAAAATAAAATGAACTTAAATAAAATGAGTATCATGTCTGACCCAATTTGTATAAGTAGGTTGGTTGGTTGACAATGTCGTTGGTATTGTTACGTTGATGATTGCTTCTGTTGGTTTGGTTAAGTTTGTTATAGTTGGTGATAGTAGTTGTTGTTGCTGCTGCTTGGTTTGGTTAAGTTTGTTAAGTTGATGATTGTAGTTGTTGTTGTTGCTGCTGTGTTGTTTGGTTTGGTGACTATGGGTAACATAGGTAACTCCTCACCCCTTAGAGTATAGTGAGGGCCACAAGGAATCTGTAGGTGGACCGAACGCTACTTTCAAACATAAACGATTTGGTGTGTATGAATTCTAATTCGTTTTGCCTAAAAAAAAAAAAAAATTACGGTTTCAGGAATTATTTCCGACAAATTCAGGTAATGTTATGTTGATGTGTTCCTGATACGTTTGTGCTTTGTCTTCATATGTTAACCCATTAATGTTGATTGTGCATTTTTCGTAATATAGGATTGTTTGTGTTTGTCACGTTGAACGGTTTTTACTGCAGTCAGATTCTACAGTGTTTGTTGGTACGTTAATAAATAGTAAGAAGTTATCTTATGGCTGGGAAATAGACTGCAATCGTCCCACGTCTCTTAGGTTACATTTTGGTTTGTAGTTTTCGTACAGTTTCCCATACATTGTGATTGTTTCATAGGTTCGCTTCTTGTAGGATTGGGACAGACATAAATATCTACTAATTTTAAACATTTCTTTTGATAATAATTAATAGAATTATTATTATAAGCTATATAATTTGATGATAAAATTTGTCTTGTTACATTATTGGTAAAGGTATAATGTGAGAAAAATTAAAGTTTCTTGTTTAAATTTTGGAATCTTTACGTTAAATATTATATTCGACTCGTTAAATTATGCTTGTAATTCTAGTATTTCATATAATTGTTCTACAGAATATATTTCGTGTATTTGATTATTTAGTATATTATAAATATTTTCTATTTTGTTGTGACTTAAGATGAATTTAGAAATAATATTTTAATTTCGCGAATACAATACTTTCGGCTATATTGTTAACCTGATTCGTTAGTAAATCAATATTATAATTGATTCTATTCAAGTATTGTATTGTGAAATTATAAGATCTTCTTTATTTATTCTATTGTATATAGTTCCTTGTGTATTTTTTAATATTTCTGTAATTCTACTTTGTTCTGTGTTTGTGTGTGTTGTAATGTTGTTAAATCTTTGTTTGTATTAATATACTTTGTTTGTTCACCGTGTTGTTAAAAATATGTTCGTTTTTTTATATTCTCAATTCGATAATAGCCAATTCATTGTCCATTTGTTGTGTGTGTTTATCCTTTGAGAGTGGACCACAGATAACCTAGGGAGAAAACAGAAGGATTAGTTTTGTTATATTATTTTATGTTAGAGTTTTTCTTTATTCGCCTTTTAATCTTTGATTTGTGAATTTTCTGGTTTCTATCTGAAATAAATGTAACTTTTTTATCAGTTTGTACTTTGTGTTTAGAAAATCGAGGTGTTATCTTATTTCTCCCTGTTCTCTTTTCGATATATTATATCGTTGGACTGTAATGGTTTAGGTTGTGCCTTTCCTTGGCACATATGATTTTCTTTGGAATCCCATAAGCACTAATGAAGGTCTTTAATGATTTAATTACATTCAAACTAGTTTTTGCAGCAATTGTGAACCCCGCTGCAAACTTTGAAAATTTTTCAATAATAGTTAGTATTTGCTGATTGTTCACATGATATATATCAATGTGTAAAATATCCAGAGGTTTTTTCTGGGGTTTCCGGAATTTGGAAAACTAATTTTTGTGGGTTGTCTATCATATTTCAGTGTCTGACACGTGTCACAATCATTAATATTTGGCTGATCTTGTTTTATGTGGGAAGAAATACTCCCTTTTAAGGTGTAAATATGTTTCCTCTATTCCTCAGTGGTTGTTACTTTGATAATATTTCCTTATAATTTCATCTTGTTCATCGTTATCTGGAATATCTCTTATTCTGAGTGTACAACGTACTAAACGGTAAGATTTATTGCTAGCAAATAATCGGAAAAAAATTTTCTGTACAATGCGAAAAACATCATCATTATTTGTATAAATTGCCAACAAGCCTATTAGGCTTTATAAACTTAGAAAAAAATTTTATGATTGCCATCTTCGTCATAAGATGGTGCCTTTATAATACGTTTCAACTTATTCTTGAAGGGTACCTCCACAGTAACCTTTGATTCCGGTTTGTATTTCTAGTATTAGCTGGATTATTAAATTCGTTCAGGGGTTTTTTCCGAGATTGGGATCCCATCGTCCAAGTTCTCTTCTGCAGTCTGCAGAGTGAACCGTACTCCCACTAGTGCCAGAGTGGAGAAAACTTCATGGTTGTTTATATCCGGTGTAATTCTACTTAGGGCATCCGAGTTGGAATTTAGTACGCCTTTTTTTATACACTATTTCGTAGTCGAACTCCTCTTAATTTGTAGGCCGCCACCGTACTAGTTTAGAATTTTGTTCCTTTAGTCCCCATAATCCAAGTTAATGGTCTATGGTCTGTTACTATTTTGAATTTATGGCCGTAGAGGTAGAGCCTGAAGTATTTCGTGGCCCATACTATTGCCAAAAGTTCCTTCTCTATTGTAGAATAATTTACCTCTGAACCATTTAATGTTCTGCTGGCAAAACAAATAGGTTTATCGCTACCTATTTGACCCTGAGACAACACAGCCCCTAGCGCATAGTTACTAGCGTCTGTGGTTAAAATAAAATGTTTAGAAAAATTCGGGTATTGTAATATTGGATCATTACAAAGCAGATTCTTACACATTTCGACAGTTCTGACATATTCCTTCAGTGGATACAATGTGCCCTAAAAATTATATTTCAGAAATTCAGATTTATAGACCTGAATCTTAAAATTCGAACTTCTTAGTCTCTCAAATACCGCTTTCAGATTATCGATATGTTCCTGTAATGAAGTTTAAAAAATTATGATATCATCCAGGTAAACAAGGCACACTTTTCCCACTAAATCCCTAAGAACGTTATCCATGACTCTTTGGAAAGTTGCAGGTGCGTTTTTCAACCCGAATGGCATTCTAATGAATTCATAATGCCCTCCTTCCACTGAAAACGCTGTTTTCGGGATGTCTTTCGGTTCCATTTCAATCTGGTGAAAACCACTTGTGAGATCTACCGTGGAAAAGTACATACACCTACCCATTTTATCCAATAATTCATTTATATTTGGAATAGGGTATTTATCCGTTATGTTTTAATTTCCTATAATCAATCACGAATCTCCATTTCTGCTTGCCACTCGCGTCTTTCTTTTGGGTACTACCCATACAGGTGAACTCCAGGGTGAGTAACTTGGGCGTATTATGTGTTGATCCAATAGTTTAGTAAGTTGTCCTTGTACTTATTCCTTGTGAATGTAAGGGTATCTATATGATTTCGTATACATCATTCGTTGTCGGTATGATGTGTCTTATCTTGTTTGAGAATGTCAATTCTTGCCCCTCTCTGTAGAAGACATAGGAATATTTTCTGCATGATTTTAGAAGTAGTCGTCTTTCCTCCTGGTTGAAATGTTCTAGCCGCAATAAATTCTTTACATCCGTATCTTCGTTTATGTCGGATGGCCCAAATTCTGTAGTATTGACTTCGACGTATTCCTGGGAATGGTATTCTTGCGTTTTCAAGGGTTGATCAAAATAGATGGTTTCCGGAGAGTCGCTTAAGTTTGTTACTTCGACCAAACTAAACCAGTTCTGTGCCGTATAAATACCAGCTGAAATCACAAGTTTTTCATTTCTAACGCTGTTTAGACCGTCTGTTATGTGGGTGGCCAGTTCGCACAGAGCGGTTGTGGTGCTTCTTCCCGAGCGGAAGCCATGCTGGTGTTCGGCTAGCTTCAGATGATTCGCGTATTTGGGGAGTAAGATTGCCTCTAGAATTTTGATCACTGGGGATAGTAGTGTGATTGGGCGGTAGGAGCTTCCCAGGTGGGCGGGTTTACCTGGCTTTGGTATTGGGATGATCTTTCCCAGTTTCCACATGTCTGGTATCTCCAGGGTTTTTAGGCAGATATTAAAAAGGTGTGCCAGGTATTTTGCCCCGTTTATCCCTATATGCTTCAGCATTTTGGTGGCAAGTCCATCTGACCCAATGGCTGTAGAGCTTTTGGACTTTTTGATTGCCTCTAAGACGTCTACGTGTGTAATGCTGATAGTGTCCCTTTCGGGTTCGAGAGAGTGTAGTTTACGTTTTACCCTCCTCTTCTCCCGGTTTGGGGCGGGGGGGTGCTCGTTAAATTGCCGCATGTTCTGCCATTAGTTGGAGTGTTTCCCCCGAAATTTATGGTGGTTCTCTCTATACGTTTTGGGTTTGTGAGGTTTTTGATGGTGCTCCAGAGTTTTTTGGTGCCAAGCTCTGATTCCTCCAGGTGCTTTCGCCATTTTTCTCTGCAGTGTTCGGCAACCATTCCCATGTATGGTTACAAGACCGTTTATAGCATATAAGGCAGAAACTGAAAGTTGCTGCGATCCTTGATTGCCGGGCCGAAAAAGTTTCCATTTAGCCTACAAGCCCCCAATAAATAATTTCGTCCGATCGGATAACGCTAAGGTCTGTCTAAGTTCATTGAAAAATTAAAACACACTGTATATGGTGAAATATGGGGTTTTTAATCAAAATACATATGTTTCCTTTTTAGTTTAAACAAATTTTCCACAGAGCTTTTTTTTGTATAACTTTCACTTTTCTACAAAAACCGCCGTTCGACTGCGCCAGATAAAGAAAAACAACGAGATTCACTTTATGTGTGGTTGATTAATAATGATAATCTTTATTGTTTACTAATATTTATACTATTGATATGCTAATATTGCATTTTCATAATTTTAATTAATTCTAAGAATTATTCTGGGAAGTAATAAAATAAAATACAATTAAATAAAATAAAATAAACTTTGTAATGTAAAGTTACTGTTTAATTGGCAGGATCGCCATGTAATGTAAAGTAACGTGTTAATTTGGCAGGATCGCCATGTAATGTAAAGTAACGTGTTATTTGGCAGGATCGCCATGTAATGTAATGTTACGTGTTAATTTGAGGTTCCCTATAGCCCAATTCTATATTTTAATAGCTGTGTGGGGGTCAGCTTATAAATAGGCGTTCAAAAGAACTGCCAAAATATTGAGACTCAAAAAGTAAGAACACAGTTATTAGTGTTGTTTGAACTCTAAATAGAAGTCTCTTTATTTACAATTTACATGTCTTATATACTATTCTTACAATCTAACTATGGTCTAGTATGAGTGATTTTAGGAATCACTCAATTATTTTTATTCTTAATTACTTTTATTCATTGTTTTCTTATCGTCAACATACGGTCATCAGATATTTGAGTGCAAGTAAAAGAATGCGGTCATAGGTGTCGCTAGACTGTTACTTGATGCCACTTGTATGGTATTCACTCTACAGTATTTGAGACGGTATGTTGAGAAATCAATATTAGTGGTTGGTATTCAGTGTACGCTTAAGGAGTACACTACAACTAAATAAATTGCTTATTCATGTCTGACCCATTTGTATAAGTAAGTTGGTTGACAAT
>CM037856.1:295770-332845 GCA_021234595.1 Delia radicum
TGTCGTTGGTATTGTTACGTTGATGATTGTACTTGTTGTTGCTTCTGTTGGTTTGGTTAAGTTTGTTAAGTTGGTGATTGTAGTTGTTGTTGCTGCTGTTGGTTTGGTTTAGTTTGTTAAGTTGGTGACTGTAGTTGTTGTTGTTGCTGCTGTTGTTGGTTTGGTTGGTGACTATGGGTAACATAGGTAACTACCGCATCATAATCAAAGAACTCATAAAATTGTCTAATAACCGGTTGCAAAATTTCAACTGATATAAAAATAAATGAGTGACGAGTAATGCCAGGACATTGAAATTGGTTAGAGCACTTAATTAACTCAGGACACGAAACCAAAAAATAGTCTAGCACGGAAGTCGAACCACGAGCAATATGCGTGGGCATAGGGTTGTGAAATTTCATTACAATGCAGTGGTAATGAAATCATCAATTCATTATTCCACTCAATTCATTAGTCCCATGTATGGTGTATGGTTTCCATTTGGCCTACAAGTCTCCAATAAAAAATTTCGGCCGATCGGATAACGCTAAGGTCTGTCTAAAGTTCATTGAAAAATTAAAACACACTGTATATGGTGAAATATGGGGTTTTTAATCAAAATACATATGTTTAAGCAACTAAAAGTATTTTTTTCTGGTTAACTAGTCGTTAGAGAAACAAAAAGTTTAAAACAGTTTGAAGTTTACATTACATCCGACTTGTTGTGTGAGGGATATTTTCGATGATATGCTTCAATGCACTGTAAGATAATTGATCATGAAAGACCTTGGCCATATTTTCTCCTGTGTCAGCAGGGACTTTGGGAGCGCCCAAATATTTCGATGTTCCTTCATAACTGGCGAGAGTTGCAATTCGATCAATTTTGCTTCTGCCAAACAGGTCCGGCAACAGTTTTCCGTCCCAGTGAATAACCAATGACTGTACCCTATTGATCTACGTATTACAAATAAAATAGAAATCGGTGAAAATTAACATCATTCGTCTAACTTCGAATTAAATATAAGTTTTAAACTAAACTAAATTACCTTTGTACGGAATGCTGTTTGAGTCTCCTCCGCTTCTCGCTTACGATATTCTTTTCGTAACTCATAAATCGATTGATCAGAAGCTCACTAACAGAGGTCAGAGGTGTCACAGCATTATTCATGTAATGTAATAACATTATCTGGGCATGCTACCAAAATATGGACAGCATCTGAACATCTAACTTTGGCCTTATCAAGAACTACAGTAAGACGTGGCGAGATCCAATGATGTCGTGCCCTTGAACGTTTGGTGTGATCATCGTCATCATCGGTATGCAATTCGCATGCCGCATCCGTACTGTTATCATCGAATTCATATTCGTTTTCACTTCCAATGTAAACTGTATCAAGTACTGAAAAATATCAGTTGATGATTCATGTTTTAAGGAATTCTAACAGTTCAATAATTTAACTTACAAGATTGATTGTTAAGTTCTAAATATTTTCTCTTCCGCGATTCTTCTTTTTGCTTTCGTTGTTCTGATCGCTGTTCTCGGCCGTATAACTTCTTGTCAACGCATGTCATGTACCCTGTTCTTCCTTTCTGTCTTTGCAACAACAAAAAGTTCTTGTCTTCTTGTATACGCATCTCATCCAGGGTGTTTGCACTAGCGATATCGAACAGATCGTCCATTGTTTCCTTGAAAATGTTCACGTTCGATTTTGATGTATCCGATCTGCTGTTTGCACTTTGTTTGTGGACATTTATTTATCATGTATTGGTATGCGCGAGTTAACTATGTGAACTTATTTGTTAAAAAAAATAACACACTGTTCACTTCTGTTGTCAAATTACTTCTGCTTTATTCTTTACTTTCTTTTTAAAATGAAACTTATTACCTAAATACAAAAGTTTTTAATAATTTTATTTTTAATGATTTTGCATTTACCTAAATACAAAAGTGTTTACGTAAATTGTGTTCAATAAATGGTTTCGCAATTTGTTTATATAAAAAAAAAGGTTTTAATTATTTTATTTGTAATGACAAAAATATATGCTGACAAGCCGGCTAAAGCCGGGCTTGCCCGGAGTGCCCCTACACGCAGGGAAAAGGTATGATTGAAGATGATTATGGACACAAAATTATCATACTTTGATTTTATTATCATATACATGACTCTGGATGATCATATTACGATTACCGAAGGCGATTTTATCGTCATTTAGGATAATAATATGATTGCTACGAATTGTAGTCATAACATGATGCTCTTAAACTATTATAAACGATGCTCTTTTTTCTGCGTGTAGTTCTGCCTAAAAATTTTTATTCATTGTAAGTTTTGTGAATATTTAAGCAGTTTTTTTTTATATAATGAGCAACATGTGGAATATTATGCAGAATTCATGTGATGTTGATCACAGATCCAGATCCTTGCCTGTAAACTCTAGCTGAAGGAGTTTGAAGCTTCATAACAATGTAGTTTGTGTTTGGTTTTTATTTATCTATAATTAATAATTTCAATTAGTTTTTGTTTGTATAAACATTTTTTACGGACGGTTACCCACCCTAACCGACCGAGAGGGCTCATCCATATGACGTTGGGATACGTCCACACTATGGTACGAACCATAGCGGATTAAGATGTATTTTTAGTACTAATAGGGGTATGCCCGCTGCATTGTTAGCGTGGGGACAACATTGTTTTACGTTCAAGTTTAAAATGTAATTGATTTTGGATAAGAATTTAATCATTTAAGAAAAATAAACCAAATGTAGTAGAGATGGCATCCAAACCTTTAGGCAGGTATGGCCTGGCATTATCACTATTTACAATTTGCGGATTACGAATGAAAATATGTTTGTCTTAACCCCAAAAGAACATTGTGCGGCCAGGCTTAGGATGTTTCTATTCTGTGGTATGTCCAAAGACGGCTTCCCTGAGTAAAACATTTATGGAAGGCTGTAAAATAAAAAAGTAAATACTTTATTCCGTTGTCCAATAAAAATTACATTTTAAACTTTAAGGCAAAACAACGTGTTATCTATGATAACAACCTAGTGAGCTTTCCCGTTACCATAACTTATGTGTTCATTGGTATAAGTTCTAATTTAATGAAAAGATAATTTCTAAAATATGCAATAAAAACATAGTAAAAATGGTATTCATAATACCGCCTAATCTCGCTGCCTAAAACGCTGGAGCTTGGAACTTCAAATTTATTATTGAGGTTCCTTCTCCATCACATACATCTAATCACGATTTTAGGAAATTAGTATATAGTACAAAAAGATAAAAAGTCTTCCCTTTATCGTCCTGTTTAAACCCCTTTGTCTAAAAATCTGAAATTTCAAGTGCATTAGCCAATAATCAATGGGCTAAAGCACTTAAAATATACCTTTAGGATTTTTAAACAAATCTTGATAAAAAAAAGGCAAATATGTTCCCTTAATCACTCAGCCCAAACCGCTTGGTTTTTTAATTCGGCATGTAGGTTTCTCATCCACTCACAAAAATAGAATTATAGTAAAAAGGGGGTTTTAATAAGAAAAATTGGGATTAATCACAAAGCTTAAACCGCTGGAGTAAGGAACTTGAAATTAGGCTTGAAATATCCTCTACCGGCGAAGACATTATCTAAGAATAAATTTTAAGAAATTCTTACCGTGAGGGCAAAATCTTCCTTTAAATGTCATCCCAAATAACATTTAGCCAGAAATTTGACTTTTAAAATATGTTTTTCTTTGAACTTCTAATTAAAACGCTGTAAAGGGATTGCCCGTTACTATAATTATGTGCTCTTTGGTGTATGGACTAATTTACTGGAAAATAATTTCTAAAATATGCAATAAAAATATAGTAAAAATTGTATTTAAAAGGGATTTAGTACAGGCTCACCATCTAATCTAAGCCACTGGAGCTTGGAACTTCAATTTGTCATGGAGGTTGCTTCTCGATCGTGTAAAACTAATTACGACCTATGGAAATTGTTAGGACAAAAAGGATAAAAAGTCGTCACCTTATCGACCTACTTAAACCCCTTCTGCTGGAAAAAAAAAAAAATTTGCCTTTAGGAACTTCCAATAAAACTTGATAAAAATGTGGTACAAAGGCAAATATGTTCCCTTAACCACTCAGCCCAAACCGCTTGATTTTGAAATTCGGCATGTATGTTCCTCCTCTGGCGTAGACATCCACAAATATGGGATTATTGGAAATGTTTACGTAATGGAGCGAAAAGTGAAAAGGTTTCCTCTTGATTTACTGCCCCAACCTTTTTGTATAGAAATGTTTATTTTAGAATATGTATTCCCTGATGTATGGGCTAATTTATCGAAGATATACTTTTTGAAATTTCCAATAAAAACTTGATAAAAATGGAAAAAATATATTCAACTTCAAATTTTTATTAAATAAGAAATCCACTAAGACGGGATTTTTGTAAACTTTTGCGGGGATGGATAAAAAGAAAAACATTGAAGAACATTTTTTTGGAACTCACCATAAAAGCGGGGTTTAAAACTGGGATTAATCACAAAGCTTAAACCGCTGGAGTAAGGAACTTGAAATTTGACTTGAAGCTTCCTCGTCCAGAGCAGACATTATCTAATAAGAAATTAATATGGTGAAATTTCTTACGGTGAAGGGCAAAATCTACTTTTTAATATTTTGCCAAATAACATTTGGCTACAAATCTGACTTTTAAAATATGTGTTTCTTTGAACTTACAATTAAAACGTTGTATAAATGGGGTTAAAAAGGAAAAGTGTCCGTTAATAATCCGGCTCAAAACGTAGGAGCTAGGAACTTGAGATTTTACATTTAGGTTCTCTTAAGCGTAGACATCAACCAAGAGAGGGGCAAAAACGGACAATCTCTATTTAACATCATAATCAAAATCATTAGGTAATTATATCGTAATTCACTTAAGATATACTTTCTGCGTTTTTATTCAAAACTTGCCATAAATAGGGATTTAAAGGTGAAAAGTGTCCTCTTAGTGACATGTACAATTGCTTTATGCTTAAAATTTAAAACATCTTCTCGAACCATTTGAAACAGGAAATCATTTTCTTTTTAATGTATTCCGACATTAAAAACTATTGGTAACGATATCTCGGACTTTTAAGCTAGTCAAGTATAATAAAAATTAAATTATAAAATATTTTTGATATTCAGAAGTTAACTGTATAAAAACGGGTAAAAGTTGGTACTTATTCATAACTTTTAAATACATTTTCATATTCTCTTGAAATTTTTAGATTCCAAGTGCTTCAAAATTATATACTCTTTTTGACAAATGAACACAAAAGCAAAAAATTTGTAAAAAAAAATATTTGGGCTTGGACGATTTTTATAAGAAGTTAATCTTTCGGGGATCTACATTTTTAGGCAGGAATGACATGACAGTATCCCAATTTCCGATTTGGGGATTATCATATCATAACCCTCAAACCAACATGGGAACTATGCCTAACATTATTATGCTAATAATCCCCAGTAAAAAATAGACATATTCATAGACAAATTTTTCAAAAGAAGATTGTGTGAATATTAAAGTTATTCTGCGTAGCCGGCCTGCGGCCGGACTTAGGGGGTTTTTATTTATTTATTTATTTATTTATTTATTTATTTATTTACTTGTTTATTTCCTATACAACAAGATTTAATCTTATATTTATAGTATAGGAATGCAAAATGTTAAATATTAAAGTTTGGCAAAACAAAATATTAAATTATTAAATCAAACATTAACTTTAAATATAATTATAAAATATACAAATTATAAAAATTACAATCAATTGCACGGATCAATATAATAGCGTTCACAAAAATATTAAAATTACGAAAAAAAATTAAATAAAAATTGTTTAAAGTTTTTTGCATTGCTGTTTAGTTGTTGGTTTTGTGGGAGAGTATTCCAAAGACGCGTAGCATTTAGATAGAACTGCCATTCAGACACAAGATTTCGATGGTTTGGGAGTATAAGTTTTTTACCCCTGGGTGATCTGGCAAAGCGTAAGTTGGCATATAGATATTGAGGATTTTTAGTATAAATAATTTTATGTAAGAATATAAGCACCCGAATTTTTAAAAGATCATCAAAAGATACTCCATAGAGGTTTTTTGTAAATAATGAAATATGGTCAAACCTTTTTAAACCGTAAACATATCTTACTATGTTATTATACAAGACATTTAACTTGCGTTTGCTTGCATAATCACAATTTGCAAAAAGCTCACACCCATAAATCAATCCAGGAATCAGATAGGATTTAGCGAGAAGTATTCTTATTCTTAGGGGAGTAAAAAATTGAGTTGACCATAGTGATCTTAACTTAATGTAAGTTTGACCAACTAGTGTGTTCACGTGGTTTGTCCAAGTTAAATATTTGTTGAACGTTATTCCCAGATTTTTTGCAGTCTGAACCGGTACTATTTTTTCACCATTTATTAAAAATTCATCTTCAATAACTGGATTAACAGTTTTTTTATGAATCACCAAATACTTTGACTTTTTTGGATTTAAACAAAGCCCATTTGCTGTTGCCCACACATATATTCTATTGAGATCATCATTCATTTTATCAACATTTTCTCTAATCGATCTAACTGGACTACTCAAAAACAGTTGCACGTCATCTGCATACATATGTATTTGACAATGAGATAGTTGATTCGGCAAATCATTCGCATATATTGAAAAAAGAAGTGGTCCTAGAATCGACCCTTGTGGTACTCCTCTAGTAAGGGGTAACGGGTTAGACCAAGCATTGTTAACAAAAACAGATTGTGTACGTTCTGTTAAGTAGGAAAACAACAACTGAGTTGACGTTTCAGAAAACTTAAAAAAATGTTTAAGTTTCATGCATAAAGTTAAGTGATCTACCGTGTCAAATGCCTTAGAATGGTCAAGAAGAACCAAGAAATTAATCATACCGTCATCTAGCTTGCGTCGTATATTTTCTGAAACATCAATCAAAGCTGTAATACAGCTGTGATTAGATCTAAACCCTGATTGCTTTTCAGACAACAAACATTTGTCCTTTATATATTTACTCATTTGCGAGTGTAAAAGCTTTTCTAGTACCTTTGAAAGGAAGCATAAAATGGCAACTGGCCGAAACTCCGTAGCTGATTTAGGCAGTGGTATTACTTTAGCATGCTTCCACTTCACCGGAAACGAGCTTGACATGATAATAGTGTTAAACAAATGTGTTACATAGGGAAGAAGCAAAGGCAAAAGTATATTTATAAATTTTGGGTGCATATTATCATAGCCTACTGCGTTAGACTTAATTGAAGAAAACGTTGAAAAAACATCACATTGGCTTACACCGGAAAATTCAAACCTATTTTCGTTTTCGAGAATTGAGTGATTTGAACTATCCGTAGCTGCAAAATTGTAAACATTTTTGTCGATCTGAACTAACGGTATGTTCGTAAAGGAAATATTAAGTTCATTGGCATCAGCCTGACATTTATTTGACTCATTAACTTTGCCAATTCCGATTTCGCGGATGGTTTTCCAGGTTTTTACTCTGCGGTATGTCCGAAGCAGGCTTCGCTGAGTAAAAAATTTCTGCAAATCTGTAAAATAAAATAGGTAATACTTTATTGTATTGTCCAATAAAAATTACATTTTGAACTTTAACGCAAAAAAAAACGTCTTATCAACGCTAACAACCTTGTGGGCATTGTCCGCCAGTATAAAATATGTGGTAATGTACAGACTAATTAACTACTTTTTGGAATAAAAACATAGTTAAAATGGGGTTCAAATGTTAATAAGTAATCTCCCAGCTTTAACCGCATGGGCTTGGAACTTCATATTTGGTATGAATGTTCTGTCTCCGGCGTAGACACAATTCTCGGAAACATGATTTTTGGAAATAATTAAAAGGTTGCACAAAAAAACAAAAAAGTGTTTTGCTTAACGTTCTGTTTAAACCTCATCGCTAGAAATCTGAAATCGTAGACTATTTTTGGAAATTGATACGATAAAAAATATCCATCTTATCTTTCTGCTTAAACCTCTTCTGCTAGAAATCTGTAATTTCAAATAGAGTAATGGCTAATGCACTGAAATATATTTTTTGGAATTCCCTATAAAAACTCAATGAGAATGTGGCACAAAGAAAAAAATGTCCCCTTAATCACCATGACCCATCCGCTGCAGCTAGGAACTTGAAATTTGGCATGTAGGTTTATCCCCTCGCATATACATCCACTAAGATGGGATTTTTGGAAATGTTTACGGGGAAAAGTCTTCTTTTGTCCAAAACACTTTAGGTAATTCACTGAAGAAAACTTTTTGGAATTTATCATAAAACCATAGTAATAGGATAAATGGCCATTAATCACAAAGTTCAAACCACTGGAGCTAGGAACTTGGAATAAAGCAAACAATTTTAATGTTTAATTATTAAAAGATGAAATCTTAATATATTCCGATATTAAAAACTACCGTTAAGGGAGTCTAGGATTTTTAAGATATAGAAGATTTTGAAAATTTAGAAGTTATAGGTTTAAAAAAGAGCAAAAGGTGGTAAATGGTACTCTTTACAACTCTGAAAGAAATTTACATATTCACTTAAAACTTGTAGGTTTCAACTGCAGCAAAATTATTTACTCTTTTAAACAAATGAACACAAAAGCATGAATTTGGGAACCTGTCAAAAATATTTGGTCCTGGGCAACCAATGAATACAAAAGAGAAAATAGTATAACCTGTAAACAAAATTTGGTCCTATACGATATTTATCTCCCGATCATAAATTTATTTTTTAAATTTTTCACTTTTCAATTTTAAGAGGACATCTTCATTATGGGCCTTCTAGATTTTGCATTTTTTTTTTTTCGTAAATCGATAGTAGAAACTTTTCCACAAAAACAGGTATACTAAAATTTCGGAACGAAATTCCATGTATTTCCAAAACAATAAACATAAAAAATCTATTAAATGTGTTTTAAATCGAGTTGACTATTTTTGAACCCATTTTGTATTTAAAAACTGACTTAAGCATAGATTTAAGTTAATCTTATTTAACAAAATAGTAAAAATTTCCAGTGGTTTAACCATTTTTGAGTGTTATTTTTCAAAACTATTTTCCAGAATTTATTTGTTAAAATTTATTGTTAAAATATGATATTACCTGTTAAATGGCGCTATCAGCTTATCTGAAGTTTTCAAGACTGCGCTCCTTATCTGATTTTAGAATATGACCTATAGCTTGAAAACTTATAAAGTTAAAGGAAAGTCGATGAAAATATGTATTACTCCTACCTTTACCCTACGCCCGTGATAACGGCATCCCTATCCAAAATTGGACCTTGGTTAGGAGCCACGAAATTTTTCGAAAAATATTCTATTTTATAAAACAGTCAAAATTTTCGTTTCATCGGGGTATCCACAAATGTTCTTAATATATATATGGACCAGGGCTGGGAAAGCTTCCGCGACCCGTTTGAACAAAGAGGCCAACATTAAAATGTAATGGCGCAAATGAAAGGCCAACTTTTTTTATTATATTTCACATCAATGTAGCATTGTTTTTAGCTTGAATAAAATTGTGTGTAAATTAGAAGTAGAAATAAGACTGTAGATGTACTTATTTTGTACTTTAATTAAGAATTGTAAAAATTAACAGAAACACTTTTCCTGAGCCAAAAAAAAAAACAATGCATTTTGTTAAACGTAATAAATTTTTTCTGTTGAGCGAACAGATATATTGAGATTGAGTAGAGGTTTTTGATATCCAAAACGTCAGTGAAGTTGTATGTGGTTTTAAATCTGAATAACATTTTCCTTAACCTGTTTTTCGAAAAGTATAATTTTTTTTTTTTCAATTTAGATTAAAATTGCTTTACGAAACATAAGGTTTGAGAACAATCCCAAGAAACAACTTTACGGACTGTCCGTTACAAACGGATTCATGAATCCGGCATTGACGGTACGAAAACGGACCGGAATTGACGTATCCGTCGAAGCTTGTACGAAAACGGACCATTAACGTACAGTAAAATTGGATTACTCAAATTTTCGAAAATTATCCGTTTTAACTCAGTTTTGCTGTATCCGTATCGGTGCCGTTTAACCGGACTACACCGATTTTCATCAGTTAAAACTCCGTTACAACCGTTATCGTTTTTCTTCCGGTATTACCGGAGTGTGTTTTGTTTAAAAAAAATCAAACAGTTTTATTTATTAATAAAATTAAATATTAAAAAAATCTATATATATATATAAAGAAGTGTACATTTTGATTGTCACTCCATAACTCGAGAACGGCTGCATAAAAAAAATGGCTGAATACGTTTTGTAGAACATGCTATGAGGATGGTTTTAAAAAAAAATTGTTTAAAAATATTTTCGTTTGGTCCAGATGTGGTGATTTTTCTGAACATTAGTCATTTTCATCTATATATATAAGAAGAAGTGTACATTTTGATTGCCACTCCATAACTCGAGAACGGCTGCATAAAATAAAAAATGGCTGAAAACGTTTTGTAGAACATGCAATGAGGATGTTTTTTAAAAAAAAAATTTTAAAAATATTTTCGTTTGGTCCAGATGTGATGATTTTTCTGAACATTAGTCATTTTTATCTATCTATATATCTATATATATAAAAATAAGGGTACATTTTGATTGTCACTCCATAACTCGAGAACGGCTGCATAAAATAAAAAATGGCTGAATACGTTTTGTAGAACATGCAATGAGGATGCTTTTAAAAAAAAAATTGTTTAAAAATATTTCCGTTTAGTCCAGATGTGGTGATTTTTCTGAACATTAGTCATTTTCATCTATCCAGATGTGGTTATTTTTCTGAACATTAGTCATTTTCATCTATATCTATATATATAAAAAGAAGTGTACATTTTGATTGTCACTCCATAACTCGAGAACGGCTGCATAAAATAAAAAATTGATGAATACGTATTTAAGATTTTTAGTGGTAATTTTTTTGGTTATTTTTAAATGTACCACTTTTTTAACATATACTTGTATTTCAGATGTTTTTGCAATTAAATATAGAGACGCAGATCTCATGAAAATTTTAATGATGAAGATGTTAAACAACACCAGAGATAAAATGAAAAAAAAAAATCAAAATGTTAAAACCACATCCTTTTATTGATTTTTATTGAATTGTTATGTGGTTTCATATTGTTTTTAAATAATGTAATTGTTAATCTATTTTTGTTAATATCTTTATAAATGAAAAAATTTAAAAATAAAACCAAACTTTTGTTTAAAATTAAAAAAAGAATAAATCATTTAGATAAAATAAATAAAAAAAAATAAAAATGGACCATTTAAAAAAAACGGTACGAATACGGACCATATTCGGACCGTATACGGTATATTAAAAACGGAGTCCACTCCGTTTTTAAAATAAATGACGGACAGTTTACGGTACGTTTTGAACGTACACTCAATTCGTACACTCCGTTTTATACACAGCATGACGGTACGAAAACGGTCCGTTTTAGCGTGCTTAATACTGTTTCGAATCCGTATTCGATGTTCCTTTTATTCCGTTTTCCGGTCCGTATACTGATCCGGAAAACGGTACGGAAACGGACTTCGGATCCGTATATGCTGTACCGAAAACGGCACATAAACGGACCGGATTGTTTGCTGGGATGCTAATGAAAATTAAAAAATACATACAATGTAAATGAAGTGTTTAGTTCAAAAGACTATTATTTTGGAACTACTTGAAATATTGAAATTTAAATATAATATTTTTGTGAAAAAATGGTATCAATTTATGCAAAAACTTTTTCGATGTCGTAAAGGCAAACATTTAATTATTTTAGGGGTTTTTAACATTCTATCCTCTTCATCTCCGAATTCCTAATAAGCTCTTGTCAGTGCGCATGTTTTTATAACTACATATAAAATTCAATGTTTCGACTATCAATTAATGGAGTTTCCATGTTCTTATAAAATTTTTCAAAAACCAAATTTTTACTGATCTGCCTATTTTGGAAACAACGTAAGTTTTAAGTTTCAGATTCAGCTTAACATTTTGATTAAGATGAGCACTTCTTAAACATTTTTAATCCCGGTAATACCACGTTTTCAGTGGAAAATTCAATAAGTGCATTTTCAGTGTATTAGCCTGCATCACAGAAAACGTCTCCCAGTAATATATTAAAGGTCCCCTTTTAGTGAGGGTCTTCATTTGGCCATGTTTAATTAGTAAGTACTTTTTTGTTTAAAGAACTTTTTGGAAATAACCCATCGTGCCATGATCATGAAAATTAATATAATATAAAAATTGTATTCTATGTATTCTTCAAATTTTTACAAACTTACAGTTTTTTAGATTTTTTGAAAATTTGTTATCAAAAAAAATAAAATTATTTTTTAGAATAGTATGTAGTTTTTTGAAAAAAGCATTATTTTTTTGTTGGAAAAAACTGTTTTTTTTTATCGAGAATTTGCTATTTATAAAAAGACCTTTGTCTTTGAAACAGGACTTTTTCGGAAAAACACTTAACTTTTTTTTTTAAATTTTTTTTTTTGTCAAAAGTACTTTTTTGGTAAAAGCATTTTTTTGGAAAAAGTATTTTTTTTCTGGTGAAAGCACCTTTTCCAGGAAAAGTCCTTTTTTTGGTAAAACCATTTGTTTTTAAAAACGTATTTTTTTTTGTTTAAAAAGCTAATTTTTTGTGGAAAAAGTACATTTTTTTTTGAAAAAGTATTTTTTTGGAAAACGATATTTTTTGGAATAAAATATTTATTTTCTGAATACTTTTTGGCCATCTTCGTTGGAATATCAAAAAATTACGTTTTATTCGAATTCTCCTTTCCAGTAGGAAACTGTATACCAATTTTTCGGTTATTTGGCCCAGTTTCCCACTTTTTGGCCATCTCCGATGTAATATAAAAAAATCCCATCTTAGTGGAGGTCACCTTCCCAGGAGGAACCTAAATGCCAAATTTAAAGTTTCTAGGAGCAGGTGCTAGGATAGACGATGTTGAGTCACTCAGGATATCACACTACTCTTTTATATAAATAGATAGACAGATAAAAACTATTGTTACTTTAAAAAAAAAAAAAAAAGTTCCATATTGTGAAAAAAAACTTTTTTTTAAACCCGTTATTCTTTTGAAAAGTACCATGACTTATAAAAAACCGTTAATTTTTGAAAAAAAAAATACTTAAAAAAGAAACGTTACTTTTTTGAAAAAAAAACGTTTGTTTTTGTTTTAAAAACCCGTTCTTTTTTGAAAAGTACAGTTACTTAAAAAAAAAACGCATTATATTTTTTTAAAAACCGCTATTTTTTTAAAAACAGTTACGTTTTTAAACACGTTATTTTTTTGAAAAATATCGTTACTTAAAAAAACAAAAACCGTTAGTTGTTGATTAAACCGTTACTTTTATGTGTCAAAAAAGTAACGGTTACTTTTTTAAAAATGCCGTTACTGTTTATGCAAAAACGGAAAACTTTTTCCACTTTTTGGCACTCTCCATTCAAATATTGGAAAATCCCTTGTAAATTTTAAGTTCCTAGGTCCAGGGGTCTAAGCTGGGCGATGTTGAGTCAGTCACTCACACAACTTCTTTATATGTATAGATTATTTATATACATTAATATAAAAAAAAAAATATACACGAAATATTTTAACCTCTATTTGTAGTCTAAGATTGTAACACTATAAGTGTAAAAAACCACTAAAATAAAGTTTATACGGGAAAAAGTGTAGAAAATTAGAACGTAATTATAACAAAATTATATTTGTAGAAAATTTTGTAGAATTCTGGTTAAACGAATTACAGGACGTCAAAGTTGTTCGTTAAATCGAGTATTCGTTAAACAACAAAACGAATAAAAAACAAAACTATGCAATTATTATTTATATTTTTTAAATGTATATATTTTTTATTTTCGTTCGAATTGTTTGTTAAAGCGTTACTTCAGTGTGAAAAGTTTGACATTTGTTGAACCGGGAATTTTTTTCATTGAGTGTTGTTTTTTAATTTTTTCTTTTAATTTTAAATATAAAAAAAAAAAATTGGAAAAAAGCACTTCAAAAATTATAAATTTTTTTGAAAAAAGTAAGTTTTTCAAACTGTAATTTAATTTTTGAATAAATGTATTTTTTCGGTATTTTTTATACCCTCCATCCCATAGTGCAGGAGGGTATATTCACTTTGTCAAATGTTTGTAATTCTTTTAAAAAAATTCTGGGACCCCATAAACTATATATATTCTTGATCAGCATGAATAGAGAAGTCGATATAGCCATGTCCGTCTGTCCGTCTGTCTGTGGAAACACAAAATACTCCGACAATACAGAAGAGGTACTGCTAATTTTCAGTCAAATTGTTTGTTGATATCATGAGCAGTTTTCTAGTGAAAATGATCAAAATCGGTTAACGCGTTCAAAAGTTATGAGTGAAAATGTGGGAATACCTCTAAAAATTTTGAAGCAAATTTTAAATTATACTATTTATTTCATCATTCATACATACATACATACGTACATTCAATGCTTATACACAAGAATATACGCAAGCAGGGATGGCTGTCAATATCGCTGAAATACCGTCCCCGATTCTAACACCTTTCAACTGACTATCGTTATCGCTTAAATACCGTTGCCGATATTCTTGAAATACCGTTATCCGTAAAATACCGTTACCGAAATAATCTAACAAGATCTGAACAAAAAAACTTCTGTAAATAGATATATTTTCCCAAAGTATGATCATAAACTAGACAGTCATTTAAACTCGGGCATAATGCGGTTAAAAATTGTGGTGTGCATTAACATTACCTGAATAACTAAAATAACGTTATCCTTAAAATGCCGTTACCAAAATAATTGAAAAATCTTTTTCCCTAAAATAAAGTTACCGAAATATCTAAAATATCGTTACCGCTAAAATACCGTTAACGTTAAAATACCGTTAACGCTAAAATCCCGTTACCGAAATAACTGAAGTATAGTTTCCCTTAAAATACCGTTACCGAAATAAAAGAAAATAGCGTTACTACAACCATTAACCACATAGAATCGGTTACCATCCATGGTCATGATCAACACTTAAAAACAAAAAAAAAACCCACAAAATATTGTTGTTGTTTTTTTGTTTTGTTTTGTAATACAGTATGTATGTACGTATGAATTAGTAGCAATCGCATGCAGAGTTGCCAGGTTTGACGATTTGTCGTCATTTTGATGATATTTAATACCCAAAATAACTAAATGACTATTTGACGACTTTTGCTTCCAAAATGACGATTTTTTGACAATAATTTAATATGTCAGCAAGATCTACTTATTTATCATTCTCATAAAATCGCCGGCTCGATTATTAAATTTATATTATTTCGTTAAAAATTGAAAGCAAAAACATTGTTTTTTGATCGATAGCTAGCTTTTATATGCTAATATGATGTGAAATACAATTTTGCAAAAATGCAAATCCTAGAATTGAATAAAACTTAATTCAAACCGCATTTATTTTTTTATAAATTCATTACGGGTTTAGCTTAATTTAGTTTCTGTGTTTATATGTTTAGAACATTTTTTTAAATTTTTATAAAATTTTTTTGGAGTTAGATTTAAATAAAAATAAAACAATTTTCATGTTAAAACACAAGGCATGGACTTTTTTTGCGAAACAAACAGATCTCTAGTCCGAATATATTTCATGTTGAAAGATGATATATATACAACTTTAAATGAAACAAAATAAATCCAAAAATAAATCCGGTGCTTAAAAAACAGGCCTAATAATATAAATAAAGTGCCAAAATTTAATAATTAAAAAATATAACATTAAGTTTGTTCGATAACATAAAAATTTGTACAAGTTTTTACTGGAAGGTGTTCGTTTAGACAAATACGCAGTAAAAACTGGTAAAAAGAGAGAGTAAAGTGACAGTTTGATGCCAAAGAACTTACAAGTTTTTACTGGATACATTTTTGCCAGAAAGAATTTGTAAGATGAAAAAACATATGACTAAAAAATAAAAAATATGCTTGTATATTTAGTAAACAAAAACAAAAATTAAATTAAATTTTAATTGTTTATGGATTGAAAGTGAAAATTATTAAATAACTAACTATGGAAGAAGTTAAAAAACATTAAAATTATTTTTGGTCGATAATTTCAATTAACTTTTTCCTTTCCTTTTTGTTTTTAATATTTAAAACAAGCTGTTTTATCTAATTTAATAATTCCTACAAAAATTTTCTGTTCGTTTACTTTTTTGTAAATTTGTCTTACTATTTGTAATTTCGTTACTGAGTAGTTTTTACTGAACTTTACAGGAAAAGTAATCGAACAGACTTATTGTTAAAGAATTTCCAAATTTTGTAAAAGAATTTAAGTTTTAAAAAGTTGTGCCACTGAAATGTTGTTCACAGAATTATGCAGATAAAAGTGATTAACAGTTCAAGTGGTAAAATTTGTTTAATTTAAAGTTGTATTTATTTGATCTTTCAACATTATATTTTTGTTATTTTATTAATTAATAATCATATAAATACAAGTTATATACTATTACCCTTACCGAGCACTAGCTACTATGGCCTTCGGCGCGTTGTAGCGAAAACAGATCAGTGCCTCTGGTGGGAATCGAACCCACGACCCCCGCACTGATAAGCCAGCACGCTACCAACTAGCCTACTGGGGCACACTGTTTCAACATTCTATAAATATGAATATCGTTGTAAAATATAATGATTTTCGAAGTTTAAACCAAAGAGAAGTGTCAAAAATCGTGTTATATTACAACGATAACGCGTTAACATTAGAAATGTGAATAACATTATTGTATTTTATTTTTTATTAAAACTTTATCCCTCTTCTAACAAATATATTTTATTTTGACGAGTTTTCAAAATATGATGACGATTTTTTCTAGAAAATTTGTCGTTTTTATGCTCTGCAAACCTGGCAACACTGGTTATGAGTGCAAATGTGAGAAGCCCTCGAAAAATTGTTAAGCTAATTTATAAAGTATTCTTTTGTTTTCCATATACCAGGCTTGCCATATACCTTTTTTTGTTAACCCCAACAAATCAAAAAATCACCAATTAGAAAAAAGGTAGAACAAAATAGTTTAGTTAAAATTCTTTATTTATTTCATTGCATTAACCGGAGTTGCCAGACACATTAATCGTTATCAGATCAAAAAAATATCCAGGAACAAAATCCCCGAATCCAACAATGTAAATTCATAACTTTTTTCGTACACTATTTTTACTTATTTTCATTCTCAACCTTTAATAAATTTGCAAGGAAACTCTTACACTTACTTACATTTATTAAAAACCCCATTAAATTTAAAGGACATTCACTTTCAGAACTTTTTTATTTAAGACATATAAGGTGCATACTTCTTCTTAAAATCTTTTGATTATATGCATTTATTTTCCTTAAAAGCCCTACAAAAATAATCTAAATTAAAGTATTGATGTGTAAAAACCAATCGAATTTTGGGAAAATTTCTTAGGGTTCTTATTCTAGGAGTCATAAACGAGAATTGCACAAGCAACTGAGCTGAAAAACAATAATTTGAAATACCAGTTTCTTTAATTTTTTGTGTCTCGAAAACACCCTAAACACTCGAAAGATTTTCTTTTATAATTTTTGACAAACTTAGTTTCATCACACTTTCCGTTTTACTTATGTGATGTTTAGTATAAACACATGTGTTGTAATGTAAACTGGCATTTCATAATTATTTCATTATGTATGCCTCCGCAAGCGTATTTTTGTTCCCTTAAATTTATCTAAAATTCTGATTATTCGAAACTGTTTTTATGCGTTTGTATTCATTGCATCTCTTCTAACGATCCAAAAATATATTTTAGTAACCCTTATTTCTTTCATTATTATATAGGCAAAGAGACAAACAACAGGCGAATTTTACAACAGTTTTTTTAACATCATAAGGAACTATAAAAATATGTACATATATATATTTTTCACTACACGTTCTTCTTTAGGTAATCAGAATAACCTTTGAATACCCACTGTTATAAGCATGCAGAATTTCAGATTCATTTTAGTAAACTTTAATTAAACATTTTTTCTTTTGTAACATCACAAATACATTAATCAATCAGTCATATTTTGTTTTACTTATAAAAACAACATTATTTTTGTTATTTTTACAAAGAATATAGATATTAATATTGTTTGCACTTTCGCCGGTTTATGAAAACACCGAGATGGAGGGTATCCAAAAATTCGTCACATCCGAATTTAATCTTTTTTTATACCAAATTCGGCACATCGCACTTTAATGCTTCCACTTGTTTGAAGATGGTACTTTTTTAGAAAAAGTAAATTTTTTTTGGTATTTTTTTTTGGAAAAGCTAAAATTTTATTTTTTTTTTTTGAAAAATGGAAGTTTTTTTGGAAAAAGTATTGTTTTGAAATTGGTACTTTTTTAGAAAAATCAAATTTTTTGGGTACATTTTTTGGAAGACACTTTTTTTTTTTTTTTTTTTGTGGAAGATACTTTAGGTTGACAATGGAAATTTTTTTAGAAAAAAGTATTTTTTGCGGAAAAATTACTGTTTATAGTATTTTTTATGGAAAAAGTTCTTTTTGAAATTGGTATTTTTTTAGAAAAATTTATTTATTTTCTTTTTTGTTTGGAAATTGTATCTTTTTTTGGAAAAGGTGTTTTTTTGGGAAGCACTTTTTTGAAATTGATACTCATGTTGAAAATTAAATTTTGTTGCTAGATTTTTTTTTGGAAAAGGTACTTTTTCGGTATTTTTTTTGGAAAAGGTACTTTTTTTGGTACTCTTTTTTGGAAGATACAGAAAGAAGAAATTGCTACATTTTTAGAAAAATTTAATATTTTTGGTAGTTTTTGTTTGAAAAATGGAAATTGGTTTTGGAAAGAGCACATATTTGAAATTGGTACTTTTTTTTAGAAACATTTATTTTTTGTTTATTTTTGGAAAAGATATTTTTTTGGAAAAAGTACTTTTTTTACATTAGTACTTTTTAGAAAAATTATTTTTTTTGTACTGTTTTCCAATACTTTTTTAGAAAACTTAAATTTTTTTTGCAATTTTTTTGAAAAAGGAACATTTTTGGTACCTCTTTTTTTGGAAAAAGAAACTTTTTTGGTACTTTATTTTGGAATTTGGTACTTTCGCAGAAAAATAATTTTTTTTTTGGTAAAAAGGAAAATTTTTTGGGTACTTTTTTTTTGAAAAGGGAACTTTTTCGTTACTTTTTTGGAAAAGATACTTTTTTTTGGAAAAGATACTTATGTTTTGGAAAGAGGTACTTATTTAGGGGAAAAGTACTATTTTGAAATTGGTACGTTTTTAGATAAAGAACATTTTTTTGGTACTTTTTACAACAGTTTTTTGTACTTTTTTCTGAAAAGGGTACATTTTTGGTATTTTTTTTAAGAGGGTATTTTTCGGCAACTATTTTATTTGAAAATTTTGGTACTTTGTTTGGAAAGGGACATTTTTGAAAATGGTACTTTTTTATAAATAAATTTAATTTTTTTGGTACTTTTTTGCCAATAGTTTTGGTACTTTTTTTTTAAAAAGGAAATTTTTTTGGTACTTTTTTTTTGAAAGTGAACTTTTTCGGTACTTTCTCTCTGGAAAATGTACTTTTTTCTGAAAATGGTAAAATTTTTGGTACTTTTTTTTTGGAAAAGGGACTAATTTCGGTAAGTATTTTTATTTAAAATTTCGGTACTTTTTTTTTTGGATAGAAACATTTTTGAAATTGGTACTTTTTTATAAAATTTAATTTTTTTTGCCAATAAGTAGTTGAAAAATGGGTAGTTCACCCCTGGAATGGGGAGTTTACCTACGAATGGGATGTTTACCTACGAATGGGACGTTTCCCCCCCCAAATGGGGAGAATTTTTGTATGAAAACAAAAAAAAAAAAAATCAAAAAAATCAAACTTTTTGTGATGAAATAAAATATAAAAAAGTCTGCATATCAGTATTATGTTGTTGTATGTAAGGGCATACATTTGTGTGTATTGAGGAATGTTGGTTGTTGTATGTGTGTTACGCATTTGGTCAGTCTGCCTGTTAGTGTTATGCTTGTGGATAGATTTGTTCTAGTATGCAGGGGCATGGATAATCATGATCGTACAAAGGGCTGCTATTGTTTAGAAGTAATTAAGTGTCAGCAAAAAAATTGTACACATTGTATGATTTTATTCAGTGATGAAATAATTGATTTGAGGTTTCAATTACTAAAAATCTATAATCTTGAATTCAGTTGTCAAAAATTTAGTTAATAAAATACATTGTATGAATATGTATAAAAGTTTATACAAAAAATTTTTGTTTTTTTTTAGAAGTAAATAAGTGTCAGCAAAAATTAAATATTTTACAGACTAGCAACATCTTAGCAAATAGTATTTTTTTATTTTTATTAGTTTTGTAAAATAAGAACAAATAAAACACAATTTTATTATAATATTTCTTAAACACATAAATATTTATTATAAGTTTCTATAAGATGAACAACAGCACGCTTTCTTTGTAAATAAATGACACAAACACATGTGTCAGGTCCCTCCAGGCAAAAGTCTTTTGACCATAGACAATCAGTAAAATGTTCCCCATGTACTGATTTCAACGTTTCTTTATATTCATATTCCCCACAGCTATTAAGAAAATCGAGTAAAAATTGCAAATCATGCAGAGATATAAATCCATTATATTCGTTTATAAATTCTTCGATTTTTTCTTGGAGAGACATCTTTTTTATAGTCCTGTATTATATACTGTGTTAAATAATACTAAATCTTATTTTTTAAAATTTAAAAGGCCTGCAAAATTTTATGTGCGAAAGTTTCGAATTTAAAGGAGTGAAGAGTACGACAGTATATCACATATTGTTTCGACTGTCATTCTAGCTCAAAATCAGTGAGTTATAATTGCGGGCGTACACAACAAATTGACATAATTTTATCAAAGTTTCATAATGACGAGATTCAATAGCGTCATTATTTAACAAGTTCTTGAAATAAAAGGTTGACAAAATGAATACTACAGCTAGTTCTTTGATATCTGCATTCAACAATTTAAATCAAAAATCCATTCTTCAAGTAAAGGACATGGAAGATTCAAAATCTTATCCTGTACTTAAAGCAGTTAGAATGAATACAAAGTATGGTGAAAGAATAAAAGTAGAATTGTCGAATAACATTGTTTTTCTACCACCTCGTTTTAATTTAATCAGTGAGGAACAACTATTAGAGCTATCGTCTGGAAACTATTTCCTTAAAAAAACTACCGATGAAGATGAAAGTTCAAATCGTTCAATCCTAGAACTATTTGAGCTGCCTAGTGAATTTATACCAAATGGACAGTACATAAGTTGGAATTAATATGCTTAATTATATTTGTATTTTATATAAATAATAAAAGTCATATTGTATTAGAAATAAAATAAGTATTGTATGTTTATTCAGTAATTTTATATAAAAATAATAGACATAGGTGTCCACAATTGTAGGTGTTATATTTTTGATGCTGATGATAATTATATTCTATATTGGAGCCCAAATATTTGATTAATTCTAATGGTGGTTGTAAGTTACCAAAACTGTCGAAATACTCTTTAATATTATTATTTTTATAGTACGCTACCCAATGAGAGCCAGGACCAGTTGCAGAATCCAAATTAACAATGCCACATTCTCTACGGTGGGGCCGTTTGGGAAGTGAATCTCTCATAAAAATACCTCTAAATTGAGGAATATGTAAGGTAAACTTCTTTAAATCCACATCAGTAAGCGGTCTCTTGGGTAGCATCTTTAGTAGTTTTTTGGCGTTTCATCATATACAAGTCCATAACCCTTCTTATATGGTTTAAGATAAAGACCTTTCCCCATTGCTATAGCCTCCATATTCTTATTGTGTCTAGTAGCCTCTTCGAGTTGTTTTTTAGCATCTTTTGCAGCATTAATGGCTTTTGCAATAGCTGCTCCACCGGATGATAGACCACCTAAAGCTCCTAAAGCAGTTAGTATTGGTACTAATGGTAGAAACCCTCCAATTTTGGGTACAGTGATAATGCGGGGTATAACAACTTCTGATTTTTTTCCTTTCAACGATTTATTTAAAACTTTACGAGCAATTCTAATTGCATCATTTATATCTTTAGGTCTCTCCTTCTTTAAAGTTGCAGTAGCCAAGCGTATTGCAGTGCTAAAAATCTTCTTTCCAATATTATCTTTCGTCTTCTTCTTCATTCCCATTCCAAATTTCACTTTTGCTTTCATGGCGTTGCTTATGAGATATGCGTTTGTTTTTTCACCAATAGTACTATCTTTAGCTAAAACTCTTTCCCATGCACGATTTTCTAATATTTTATCTGCTTGATGTCGCTTATTGATTTTCTTATTTTGAGAATAAGCTAAATCGTGTTCTTTACAAGCTACATCTAAGGGATTTATACCCTTATCACCTCTATTAATCCGTTTTTCTAGCTTAGTACCTGGCCCACAAAATTCGTAGCCCGGCAAATGAAGTTCAAATGGTAGAGAATTTATAATTCTATCCACTAGTCCGCTCCCAGTGACATTAGCCATATGATTGATCATTCTTTGATATTGCATGATCTACTGATAAAAAGGAAAATTTATAACATTGACCTTAGTCACAAAAATGCGCTTGATCAAACAACATGATAATATTATTGTAAGGAATGTAGATTTCTCAACGAATACCTACAAGAAAAGAAGGCACAATGTTTTATTATCTAATTCTATTAGATGTCTAATAGTGGGGCCATCAAACTGTGGAAAGACTAATGTGATGATTAGTTTGATTGAAAGTCCGAATGGTCTAAAATTTGAAAATATATATTTGTATTCAAAATCACTACACCAGCCTAAATATGAATACTTAAAGAAACTTATGACACCGATAAAGGGAATGGGGTATTTTACATTTTCTGATAATGACAGTGTTATACCGCCAGATGAAGCGAAAAATAATTCGATTTTTATATTTGATGATGTTGCATGTGAAAATCAAAATAACATACGTGCATACTTTTGTATGGGTCGTCATAAAAATGTGGATTCATTTTATTTATGCCAAACTTATACCAGAATTCCTAAACATTTGATACGAGATAATGCCAATATGATTGTAATGTTTAAGCAAGATGAAATGAATATGAAGCATATATATAGTGATCATGTAGGAACGGATATGAGTTTTGAACAATTTTGTGAAATATGCAGAGAATGTTGGAAAGATAAATATGGATTTTTAACAATAAGTAAAGACGATGACTTAAATGGGGGTCGATATAGAAAGTCATTCAATATCTTTATTGAAATATAAGAAGATTGAAATAGTGTGATGTCATTAGTAAAGCTTGTGCTCTTGAATCAAAAGGATTATCAAGTATACAAATTACTGATCTGTTCCTGGTCTGTACCTGATCTGTTCCTGGTCTGTACCTGATCTGTTTCTGACCTGTTCCTGATCTGTACCTGATCTGTTTCTGATCTGTTCCTGATCTGTACCTGATCTGTTTCTGATCTGTTCCTGATCTGTTCCTGGTCTGTTTCTGGTTTAGTTTTGATTAATATGACTAAAGTGTTGGAGGAACTTGTAAAGGCAAGAAATGCTTTGAAGAGGAAATTTCGAAGCATAAAAATGGGTGAAACCAACACACATGAAAGACTCGAAGATAGATTTAAGCCCATAACCAACCCATTAAATGAACTTATCAACATTTCCAATAAAAGAAAAAATATTTCTAAAGATGAAAAAGAAGAAATTAAAAATGAAATCAAACATGAGATGAAAGATGATATGAGTTTATCGTATACGAAATTACCAATCAAACTACATTCAAGTACCCCAAAGAAAGATTTTACGAGTAATGAATACAATACAGTTGATGGTGAGAATGATGATGATGATTTTCACAATGAAACCGAATCAACAATTAATGTTACTAACAATAATACAACAATAAGTCCAATCGATTTATCACATCTGGGTCGAAAAAATGAACTAGATACACTGTATGGCCCCAACAAAGACTCGAATGGTGAATGGAAATTTGGCAATAGCTATATAAAATTGATTGAGGATAAAATTATGATAGGAAACCAAAATTGGTTGGGTACACCTGGTTTGCTTCAGTTAATGTTTTATATAAAACCAAAAAACTACGATGAAACAGAATTGAATATTTACAAAAAGATTTTAATCGATACAAATGCTCACAAAAGAAACTATAAAGCTGATGAACAAATAAAAGGGACAAAGGCATACAAGTATCAAAACATTATTATTTAAAAATGATAAAACTGGTAGCGGTCTTATGAAGTTGAATTCTACCAAACCCAATTATATATATTAGGATGATCCGAATGAATTAGTAGACCGTCTTAGACTTTTAATAGCTTCTCAAGCTGCTGGTCATAACAATCATAATAATGAAATCATATCAATCATTGAAGAATTGCAGGAAGCTAATATAATAGTATAAAAAATATAGTTTTGCGAGTAAATTGAATATACTGAAAATGTCTGTCGATAAGTTCGGACACTATTACAATTCCAAGTTGAACTATAATAATATAATAAGCAAGAATGAGTCGAAAATGTTTGGTTTCATTGTGGACAGCGATAAAAATCTTAATGTCAAAAACAAGAGGATTAAAAATGTTGAGAGCCCTGTGGAAGAAAACGACGCCGTCACAAAAGGTTTTCTACTCTCACAAATCAACCAAATTCAAACAGACTTCCTATTGAATATAAATAAAAGTGATAATGAAATGGATGAAAAAATTTCCACTATAAATCAAAACCAAAAAATATACATTGATGGGGAACTTGAAATGATGCGTTATCAAATCAATAATTTGAAAACTTTACTACTTAAAGCACTGCCGGAGGAAGTGCTACTTAAAGTGTTGCCGGAGGAAGTAGTATTTAAGACGCTGTCTAACTAAAGGTGTCTAAGCGGTCTCAAATTATTATAAAAAAAAAAAAAAAAAAATTTTTATTTACTATATTGAAGATGTCTACTATCATAATAAACTAATATACGATGTCAATAGTGGATACAAAGAGAGATCTATTAAAAGAGTTGCATAAGCAAGCCCGAAAAAATGTTAAACGTCGCAGAGTTGTAATGAAAGGTATAGATGATTTATGGCAAGCTGATCTAGTTGAAATGGGTAATTATTCATCGGATAACAATGATTATCGCTATCTGTTGACAGTCATTGACACATTCTCAAAATTTGCTTGGGCTGCACCTCTCAAGTCTAAAAATGCATTGGATGTTAGCAAAGCAATGGAAAATATCTTCTATTTGGGTCGTACACCAAAAAACTTGCATACTGACGATGGCAAGGAATTTTTTAATAAAATCTTTAGTAAATTGATGAAAAGTCGTAGTATTAATCACTACTCAACGTATAGTGTAATGAAGGCATCTATTGTTGAACGATTCAATAGAACTCTTAAAGGCATGATGTGGAAAGAATTTAGCTACAACCGATCATATCATTGGATTGACTTGTATAAAGAATTAGTTGACAAGTATAATAACAAAATTCATCGAACAATTAAAATGGCACCCATTAAGGTTAATTTTAATAATGAGAAAATGTTATTAAACACAGTATACAATCACCTCAAAATGTATAAAATCTCAAAATTTCATGTTGGAGATCACGTGCGAATCAGTAAATATAAGAATATTTTTGAAAAGGGGTACACCCCAAACTGGACTACAGAAATTTTTAGAATTAGATCTATTAACAATACATTTCCTGCAACAAATATTTTGGAAGATTATCAGGGAAATAAAATTGAAGGTGGATTTTATGATGAAGAACTTTCAAAGACTCGTTTTCCTGATACCTATCTAGTTGAAAAAATTCTTAAAACTAGGGATGATAGAGCATATGTCAAATGGTTAGGTTTCTCAAATCAACATAATTCTTGGATTAATAAAAATGAAATAGTATAAGCTAATTCCCAAGATTTTAGAATTAAGTATAATAGACTTTGCCATTTTATATTTTAATTTAATTGTATCAAGATCTTCAATAAGTAAATAAATATTAAGTCTAATTTTAAGAATCATATATCAATGTACTAATGATAATATTTAATAATTAATAAAAGATTTTATATTGTTTAAAAAATAGAAATTTTTGTTTCATTTACATCACTTACTATTAGACTAGCAAAGTGTCAATAACATTAACATTGAGCGGAAATTCCTCCAATTTATCGGCAAACTATTTTCCTCCAATAGATTTAAATGATGATTATGAATGTGCTCTCATAGATTTTCACTCATACAATAGCATACCAAATGTAGATAAATACAATAATTTATTTCATATTGGTAATAAAATAATTACAATACCTATTGGATCTTATGAGCTAAACGATATTGTTGAATATATAAAAGAGGAATATGATCGTCATGTATTGGGGAAGAAGAAAATTTGTATAGAAGCTAATAACAATACAATGCAAGTCAAAGTGTTTAGTTCAGAAGATTCGATATACTTTAACAAGAAAAATTCGATAGGAAAATTGTTTGGCTTCAATGAGAAAGTCCTATCTCCAAACACATATCACTTATCAGATTTACCTGTAAACATTTTTAATGTGAATCTCTTGCGGATTGAATGTAATCTTGTAGTTAATACATTTATAAACAGTTCTCATGCACATACATTGCACGAATTTGCAATTAATGTTCCACCTGGCTATAAAATTGATGAAATACCTAGAAATCTCATTTATTTACCAGTAACAGCCAAAGAAGTAAGTTCACTTACACTACGGATAGTTGATCAAAACGGAGATTTTATTAATTTTCGAGGAGAAGAAATTACTATTCGTTTACATTTAAGGTCGAGAAAATAATGATAATTTCCAATAAGGAAATTATGAGAAATAACATTACACATACTCGATTGCTAGATTCAAAATACACATCAGTTAAATCAACGCTTACATCGTCATCATCATCATCAAAATCACCGATCAATTTGACTAAAAATAATATAAATTTTCTCAAATCATTGAATTTCCAATTGAAAAATCGTTGTCAACAACCAGCAGAATAATGACTTCAATAATTAATGTTTTAGATACCCCGTTAACAGACGACACCATTATAAAAAAAGACTACCACACATATTCTCCATACTTGCAATCATACAACAATAACGATGAAATAAGAATCTCAATACAAAATCAGGACTTGTATGTTTTGCCAAGCGAAAGTTTTATTTATATTGAAGGTTCCGTCGAAGATAGCAGCGATAGTAAAAAATTAGTGGCATCTTCTGCTAATTTCAGACTACGAAACAATTTCGTTGCTCACCTCTTTGATGAAATTCGCTATGAGATCAATGGTGTTGAAATTGATCGCACTAGACATCTCGGTATTTCAAGTACTATCAAAAATTATGTTTCACTAACGTCAATGGATGGTGCTGTTATGGAAAATGGGGGTTGGAATAAAGTAGATGATCTGAATGTATTAAATGGACACTTTAACTTTTACTTGCCATTAAAATTATTGTTGGGGTTTGCTGAAGATTTTAATAAAATTATTTTAAATTGTAAACATGAATTCATTTTACTACGTAGCAAAAGTGATGATGAGCTAGTATATTCAACAGCACCTAGTGAAAAACCTAAAATTAGGATTGCAAATATTTCATGGAGAATACCACATGTACACCTATGTGACTCGAGTAAAATAAATGTAATGAAAATCATACAAAAGGGTGCAAATTTACCAATAGCATTCCGCAGCTGGGATTGTCATTATAATCCACAATTACCAACTGGGACTAGTCACATTTGGAATGTTAAATTAGCTGCAAACAGAGAACGACCCCGTTTTGTATTGATAGCCTTCGTGCATGACAAAAAATTCGTTAATTGTGATTTAAATAATCTCAAAGTCCATCTAAACTCAGAGTCGTATCCTTATGATGATCTTAATATTAAATTTGGGCAAGAACGCTTTGCTATCCTTTATGATATGTATGTCAGATTTCAACAAAACTACTACTACTTACTTGTCAAGAATTCAAAAATAAAGCTCCTATTACCGTTATCGATGTAAGTCACCAAAACGAAAGTATTACAAGTGGTCCAATTGATATAAAAATTGAGTTTGAGACAGGTACATATATACCAGCAAACTCATCAGCTTACTGCATCCTCATTCACGATCGTTTAATTGAATATACTCCGTTGACAGGACAAGTACGCAAAATAATATAATCAGATGGCTAAAACAATATTTATTGACTTACAAGGTTTTAAGGGAAATTCAAATAACTTTATAGCTAAAGAAATTGCTATTGTTTTTAACAAAAAAGAATACATGAACTTCATAATAAAACCTCCCTTTCATTTCAAATATTTATTACCAGAAATGCAGAAGCAAGTTAATTGGCTAACAAAAAATTATCATCATTTAGCATGGGACGATGGATCAATTACATTCCAGAGTGTTTCAAAATTTCTTAGAGATAATACAATAGATACTTAAGTCTTTGTTAAAGGGGTTGAGAAAAAAATGTGGGCAGAGAAAATGATACGAAAAAATGTTATAAATATTGAAGATACTTACTATAAACCTAGTATTAAACATCTTGAAAAAGAGTTTTTAGTAGATACTTACTGTAATGCTCACAGCCATGGAACTTGTGCCTTAAAAATGCTCTTCTACTTCAAAATAGCTTTCCATTTAATTAAAAAACAACAAAAACATATATAGTTTTAATATTTTTTATTAATGTATTACATATAATTAAATATATTGATTAATTATTTTCTTTTTCAATAAAATCTATACATTTTAAAATAAATAAAAAATGATATTTGTATTATTTTTTAATTCTCTATATTTTGAAAAATGACATCATTATTATATAACTCTAAGTCTAGGGTAGATATATCTTCAAAGTATTCATCATCACAATCGTCATTAAAATTGTCAAATTGTGTAAGTCTAAAATGTCCTTTAGCATATGTATGAATTCCATCTGACATAATTATTCTTTTATCATCCTTATAACTCAAAACAACTTTTCTTAGTTTATGCGTATATAACTGATGCGCAACTGACCTAAACATTAACATTTCATCGTAAATTATTTTTCTTTCGAATAAACATTGCTTATAATCGTCAATAGATAGTTTTGTAATAGAAGATGTCTTTACACCTTTTGATTTTTTTACTTCCGCCATATCGATGGCAATCAAAGAATACATTTTCGAACGTAAACCAACAAATTCTATCATAAGGTTACCTTTGTTTTCGTCTTTCATCATACCAATTACTTTTTTATTCAGTAATGGCAATTGATAGACGTTATCAATTGGATACTCTGAAGTATCAAATTTTAAAGCGATATCATCACGAATATCATCGTAAGTCATCTGTCTTAATCGTGTAAATAAAGGAATCAGTGTCCATATAATTTAAAGACAAATTTATACCAAACTTTTTCTTCATATAATTGTAATGGAAATCATACATCTTCCATTTCGACAAATCTAAAACATTGAATCCCAAGTACATGGGTTTATTATAAGTTACTTGCATTTGTTTCAAATGTACTGCAAAACAGTTATCCGAAAATTTTGCAATACTTTTAAAATTTCCTTTAGCTACTAGGGCTCTTACACCTAAATGGTTTTTGTTAACATTTTCCCATGTTTGAGCAATTCTAACATCTATTCTCTTATCCACAGTCTCCATGGTTTTTCCATAGACAGCATTATTTAAGAGTTTGAAAAAATCTTTTTCGAAACTGTTTGTTGCTAAAGTCCTATAACTTGTGTTAAGATCGATATACTTTTTTAACCAAGGTGACTGACTAAATTTTAAAACTCTATGGATTCTTTTTAAAATAATTCCTGCACTTAAACATTGTTTTAAATTTCTATAGTGTATCGGATATTTAAACTTTGGCTCGAAATCAGCCCTAAGCTTTCTACAGTTTGATTCTTCTGTTTTTTTATTTTGGGGACAGAACGGAAGATCGTTATGATCATCATGAATTTCTTTTGGATATTCAATATCCACTTCTAAAAAGTAGCCCACGGATGAAGTATCTGAAAGTTCATTAATATTTAGAAAATGAATATATTCCTCATCGAGCCATTCGAAATTTCCATATGGGAGATATTCAGACATTGCCCAACCGTAAAGGTTATTAGCATCTAGGTACATTAAAAACTCAGAATCTTTACACTTATCAAAATCGTTCATGTACTTATTATTTGCTTTGGAATATCGCTTTGTACACTGTACCAGGCCACCTCGTATTCCGTCGGCAACAAAATTGTGCATTTCTAGATCAGTAAACAATTCTAATCTAACACCTGTAATTTTCAACATTGCATCCCATGATAAACTCGGCGCTGTGAGATAGTGGCAGGGATCTAGTTTATAAATTTGTTTGCAAATTTTTCTAAAGTTTTCAAATACGTCGGTTAATAGAAGCACATCCGTTTTTAGATATAATTTCATATAGTCATATAAATTCTCACATCTAAATTCTTTCCAAACTTCTTGTGCGTGAAGATAATCTTCCTCACTGCATTCTATATTATTTAAATTGTTAAAAAACATCTCACGAGGGGGGAGTTCCCTTTCTTCAAATCTATCGAATGAATCCATATACGAGTAAGGAAACACACCCTTTCTTTTAACTAGATTAAATTGCTTTTCATCGCTAAAGAATTCCCTGACAATTTTCAAATCTTGGTCATTTAGGTTTTTCGATAAACTATCCAGACTAGCTGACATAAATCTAAATGAATCTATGAATCTTATTTCAAAACTTTCCTTTCCGTCCAACTTAATTTTTAAAGAAATTGAAATATACAATTCTTTGTTTCTAGGAATGACATTAATAGCGGAATCTTTGATATTAGCAAGTTCTTTAAAAAATAAATGTGAGTCATAAGATGATAAATTATGAAACAACACAGGAATAAATTTTGGAGTCCTATATTTTAAATTGCACTCATTATGGGCTGCCCCTCTAAACTTTCCAGTAAGATGACAATGGTCTTTTACAGTATAAATCTTAGGATCAACATTTAATTTTTGACCACAAATGTGGCAAATGCTTGAATTTATATAGGAATTTTGTTTGTCTAGAGTTAAATCTAATACAATAACTTTAGTCAAATAGTTTTTATAAATAAATTTAGCTTCTTCTACAATACTGTTTACAAATACGGATGGAGAGTCTTCTCCATGGTATATTTTAAATTTGTTGAGACTATCATTAAAAGAGCATTTTATAAAAAAACTAAATGCACATGCAATATGCTCTTCAGTGTGTAAACTATTTTTACTTACAACAGTATTTATTTTTTTTTAAATCGCCTCAAAATCGGCATAAATAACGAAGGGCACATCAACTTCCTTATGATAGTTTTTATAATATATAACTGCATCGTCCCCAGTAGGCATACTTCGAACTTGCTGTTGACATCTTTCTTTGTGTGTATTAAGTCTGGCGTCCGTGTCTGTATGATAAAGACAAGAATTGCATACAAACATTTTACCTCTATGACCAGTAACGTTATTTTGAAGAACTCTAAAAAATTGTATAGACAATAATGAGATAGGTTCACTTTTAATAGTATATAAACAAAATACTTACTTTGAAATATCAGTTATAAGAACATAATGTGACTTGTTATCTTCAGTCAACAAAATTAAATTTATGTGTGTTACTTTTTTCCATTTTAGTTAAGTAATACGGGCCGCATACGACATAATTCTCGTAGCCAAATACGTTTATGCTTATGTTGGTATTCATTTTTTCAAATTTCTTAATGTTACTCAACGATATAGGAAACTCTAAGTTTTTGAAATTGATAACTGTATTTCCAACACTTATTAAATCATCCTTTATATCCGAAATATTGTAGAATCTAACGTACTGTTTATCAAAATCATTTAAATTGTTGTTATTATTAAGGGCAGCAATAACGCACCATTTAAAGCAATAAACGTCATTATTCTTTATGTTCAAACATGCTCGCTGTATTCTTAATGAACCCGATAGAGGTATATATTGGGATCCTTTCACAATATTATATTGACATATATTTATATGCAATCCTCTTATCGTAACTAATGTCCAATTCGAATCTCTCTCTTGAAATTCTGACATTTTATTAATAATTTCATTGCATGTCGCTTTGTACAATTCATTTAAATCTTCAGCCCTAGTTACAATAACCATTTTCGAAATATGTGACATTGTACCAACTGTCATTTCATCGTTATTCATTTGAACATAATCACATATTATTTCCATGTTATATTTATAAGTAACATGTTTTTCGACAGAATTCTTTAATAACTTTATAATGGTATTTTCTGCATATTTAAAAAACTCTTCTGGGTAGAGTAATTCCTCGCGTGTGTTGCGATATATATATTTTTCAACTCTTTCATTATAATCACTTTTTATAATAAAAAGATTTTCATCAACAACTAACTGTCCACAATTCGATTTGTGTTTGTTAGTTCGTTGGTGATAAGAAAACATTTTAAAATCAACATCTTCATTGCATTGTTCACAATATTTCTTCGATAAATGGGTTTTTAAATGTTGCGTCAACGCGTTTATTGTTAAAAACAACTTTTTGCATATTCCACAATGTCTTTTAAGATGGTTTTCCATCGTTCGCTTTTTGTCAAAAACATTAAGACAAACACTGCATTTAAATTTAGGTAATAAAGCCACGTAGTCACCGCCAGTTATATTTACAGTTGATGAAGTGCCAGCATGAGTTTTGTCATGTTTTTTTAACATGCTGACAGAAGTGAACAATTGCTTGCATTCAACACAATGCTTTTTTAAATGAATTTTCAGCGATCGTTTTTTGACAAATACCATTAAGCACATGAAACAGCTAAATTTCGACATTTTATATTATTTTTTATTGGATTGCTTTTGGAATATTTCTTATTATTTTTAATTAATCGTTTTTGGAATAATTTCTTGCGAATTAATAACTAATCTGCTACAAAGGCTTTGGACAAATGTAACGAATATTTGCTAAGATGTTGCTAGTCTGTAAAATATTTAATTTTGCTGACACTTATTTACTTCTAAAAAAAACAAAAATTTTTGTATAAACTTTTATACATATTCATACAATGTATTTTATTAACTAAATTTTTGACAACTGAATTCAAGATTATAGATTTTTAGTAATTGAAACCTCAAATCAATTATTTCATCACTGAATAACATCATACAATGTGTACAATTTGTTTGCTGACACTTAATTACTTCTAAACAATAGCAGCCCTTTGTACGATCATGATTATCCATGCCCCTGCATACTAGAACAAATCTATCCACAAGCATAACACTAACAGGCAGACTGACCAAATGCGTAACACACATACAACAACCAACATTCCTCACTACACACAAATGTATGCCCTTACATACAACAACATAATACTGATATGCAGACTTTTTTATATTTTATTTCATCACAAAAAGTTTGATTTTTTGATTTTTTTTTTTTTTTTGTTTTCATACAAAAATTCTCCCCATTTGGGGGGGAAACGTCCCATTCGTAGGTAAACATCCCATTCGTAGGTAAACTCCCCATTCCAGGGGTGAACTACCCATTTTTCAACTACTCCAATAGTTGTGGTACTTTTTTTTGAAAATTAACGTTGTGGTACTTTTTTTTTGAAAATTAACGTTTTCGGTACTTTTTCTCTTGGAAAATGTAGTTTTTTTGAAGAAGGTACTTTTTTTTGGAAAAAGTACTATTTTGAAATTGGTACTTTTTTAGAAAAAGAAAATTTTTTTGGTACTTTTTTACAATAGTTTTTTGTACTATTTTCTGAAAAGGGTACATTTTTTGGTACTTTTTTTGGAATAGGCTTTTTCGGTAATTTTTTTTTGAAAATTTTGGTACTTGTTTTTGGAAAGGGACATTTTGAAATTGATACGTTTTTAGAAAATTAAATTTTTTTGGTACTTTTATTTTGGATAAGAAACGTTTTCAGTAATTATTTTTTTTTGAAAATTTCGGTACTTTTTTTTGGAAAGGGACATTTTTGAAATCAGTATATTTTTAGAACATTTAATTTTTTTTGGTACTTTTTTGCCAATAGTTTTGGTACTTTTTTTTTGGTAAAAAGAAAAATTTTTTGGTACTTTTTTTTTGAAAATGAACATTTTCGGTACTTTTTCTCATTTTTTGGTACTTTTATTTTGGATAAGGGACTTTTTCGGTATTTATTTTTTTTTTTTGAAAATTTCGGTACTTTTTTTGGAAAGGGACATTTTTGAATTCAGTACTTTTTTAGAATATTCAATTTTTTTGGTACCTTTTTGCCAATAGTTTTGGTAAAAAGAAAAATTTGTTGGTACTTTTTTTTGAAAATGAACATTTTCGGAACTTTTTCTCTTTGAAATTTTACTTTTTTTTGGTACTTTTTTCTGGAAAGGGTACATTTTTTGGTACTTTTTTTTGGGAAAGGGGCTTTTTTGGTAATTATTTTCTTTGAAAATTTCAGTACTTTTTTTTGGAAAGGGACATTTTTGAAATTTGTACTTTTTTAGAAAATTTAGTTTTTTTGGTACTTTTTTGTCAATAGTTTTGGTACTTTTTTTGGTAAAAATAAAAATTTTTTGGTACTTTTTTTTGAAAATTAACGTTTTCGGTACTTTTTCTCTTGGTACTTTTTTTGGAAGAAGGTACTTTTTTTGGAAGAAGGTACTTTTTTTTGGACTTCGTTTTCGGTACTTTTTTTTTTGGAAAAAGGTACTTTTTTCGGAAAAATGGACACTATTTTCCGAAAAAGGAGGAGTTTTCCACTTTTTGGCCTTCTCCGTAGGAATATCCAAAAATCGCTTCTTAGTGGAGGTCTAAGCCGGAGGAGGGAACATATGTACCAAATTTCAAGTTCCTAGGTCCAGAGGTCTTGGCTGGGGAAAATAGACATTATTTTCCAAAAAAGGAGGAGTTTTTCCACTTTGTGGTCTTGTCCGTTGGAATATCAAAAAATCGCTTCTTAGTGGAGGTCTAAGTCGGAGAAGAAACATATGTACCAACTTTCAAGTTCCTAGGTCCAGAGGTCTTGGCTGGGCGATGTTGAGTCACTCAGCCCTCAGTCACTCAGTCACGCCACTCTTATATAGTTATAGATATGGCTATTTTATTTATGTGGCTAACTTAATTTACTTCATCTGTTGTTCTTGTTGTTTTGGTTTCAGTTGTCTTTATGTTTGTTTTTTATATGTTGATACATTTGTTTAATCTGGGTGGTTTCTTTGGTGTATCTGTTGTTGTTGTTGTATTTGCAGTTGTTACTATAGGTCCATTCGTTTACTTTTCCAGTAAAATCCAGTAGATGAGTAAATTTTGGGCAAAATGAAAATTTTACTCTCTTGCACAAAAAAGTAAACGAACGGAAAAATTGCAAAAACTTGCAGGTTAATTCAAACATATGATCGCTAAAAAGCTTAGTGTTGTAAAATATGTGTTATTTAGACTACCCAGTATATATTGTTTTTGGTACTTGATGCATTGCATTTTAATAATTATAAATTCGTAGCAATTGTATTAATTAAATAAACTTTTGTGGAAGCTTTTGTAACTGTTTAGTTTGTACATGACTTTTAATTTTGTTTCTAGTTAAATAACATACGAAAATACATGAATACTTTATTTTTGATATTCGGTACCCTGAATAATATGCAGTAAGAAGTATTCATATATTCATTAGCTTTACATCTCTAATATATTAATGTAAATAAAAACAATTAACAGAGATATTAGAAAACTGATAAATTGTTACTGTAATAATTGTAACTGACTACTTTAATTTGTTTCAGGTTGAAAATAATTATTTTTAGTTTTTTCCGCCCTTTTAATTCAGCTTTTAATCTTTTAAATGTTTTTATTACTAAATGTATGCTTATTTTTGTTTGTTTACTTAATTTAATCATATGTTTTTGTTTTCTACTGGATTTTACTGGCAAAAATTTCTCCAGTAAAAATTTGCAGGTTTTTTGCTGACAACTGTCACTTTACTCTCTTAGTAGATGCTCTCTTTTGCAAATTTATGTGTACGCGAACGCATTTCAGTAAAATCCAGTACAAATTTTGGTGTAAACGAATGGACCTTATAACTCGCGCCTGTTGCCAAAAAATTATAGCTGCATCCACTGCTAGCTTAGCACTTTCTTTTGCACAATTTTGTCTGCCAACATTTACAAACCGAATATTGTAAAAAAACTTGCATTATCTGTCTGTTTGACGGCAGTTTGGCTCCAGATATCAGGTGTGATACATGCTCCAGATATCAGGTGTGATACACTGGATCGAGTAACCATCATGGATGTAGTCGATGGTAACTCCGAAGCTGATGTAGATGGTAAATCTGACATCGAAACAACAATTTATATTTAATTACTTAGATATGGATAACGTCCTATTTATAGGATGGAAAGTGTTAAGAATAAACACGAAGGAACTGCTTGTTTGTTTGTAAGATACTGTTTTCTATTTCAAAATATGATCTCTTAATAGTCAAATAAATCTTAACCTATAGTAAATTAAGAGAGAGAGCGAGAAAGGACTATATAGGGGTGGTTTTCCTTATCACCAACCATTTACTCAAACATATGAGAGCGTCAATACAATTATAATTGTATAATTATCCAGCCGAACATATGTGTTGTTGTTGTTGTAGGCAAAAAAGTAACGGGACACAGTTACAACAAAAAACAAAGAAGGAAAGAGAATGTGCAAAAGGTGATAAGTTACTCAGCATGCATGTGCACATTGTGCATGCCATGTCAGCTACAACATTCAATTGACCTAAAATTCAAATGAAACCGTTGTAACTTTTTTGTTTATTTAACGATTTTGATCATTAATGGCTTGTTAGGATAGAAACTGTATTTAAAATCGATGTCAAGTCTAGTTATCCAAAAAAAAATATTTCACCATATAAAGTGTGTTCTAATTTTTCAATGAACTTTGGGCAGACCTTAGCGTTATCCGATCTGTCCCAATTT
>CM037856.1:332945-368118 GCA_021234595.1 Delia radicum
ATAATCATATAACGAGTGGCCATAAATAGAAGGAGTGGCCGTTAGAGCAATGAAATTTTGTACAAAAAAATAGTTGGACAAAATGAGTTTTTTCACAAAGTTTTGAAAAAATTGGGCAATGGCCACGCCCACCTCCCATATAACCGAAATACCAAAAACAGAATAAAATCCGCAAATTCGATTGCTGAGTCTCTAAAACTTGTAAGACTGCTTTGATTATTGGTATAAAATTATATGCCAATTTTTTTTCAAATCGGAATGAACGATACTATATAAATCGGCTATATCTTTTTTTTTTTTTGCTTAAAAATCTATTTAAAGTAAAGAAAAATAAAAAGTTTTATTGATATTTTGTGATTAACTTCCCAACAAAACCAAACGATATCATAACGATATTATAACGATATCATTTCGATGATAAGTTGGCCCGAGAATGATATCATTATAGACTCATAAGCAATAGGTACTGTAGAGAAAAATACACACTCGATAAAGATATCGTTATTCCATGAAATAACGATATCGTTATGATATCGAAAATTTAAGGCAGCGCGATAAATATTCCAGAATATTTGTCGTTATTTTATCGTTAAATTTATCACATATGATATCTTCAACGATTTCTAAAGCAATGTCTGTAATGATATTTTAAATAATAAAATTACGATATTTTTTAAATAAAAAATGGTTTATTGAATATTTTAATATGCGTTTTATTTTTTCAAAACAATGAAATAACTAAAACTAAGCTATAAAAATAAACTAAAATGAAGTAATAAAATCGGTTAAATGAGTAATTTAAACAGGGAAAATAGTCAAACAAGGAAGTTTTTTAAACATAATAAATTCAAGGGCAATTAAAAATAGAAAACACTTAAGAACAGATTATGGGTATTTTAAACGGGATAAAAAGCAACAAAAAATTACATATAATGTAAAAATTCACACACATGTAATACAATAACATATCAATATAAAGTTTTGAATGAATTTAAGTCTATAAACGTTATTAACAAAACAAATATGTATTTTTCATTTAAGATTTTGAAATGTATTTTCTTGCTTAGATAAACGATTATTGGCATATGTAAAGTATTTTTTGGTTTTTTTGGTGGTAAATTTGTAATTCTTCAGGATATTTTGTTAAAAAAAGCATTTGCAATTTAAATAAAACTTAGTTCAGTTTAAATTTTATTATATTATTTATATTAAAATACCTTGTAGAGCTGCAGTAGTTGCTAATGTTCAGTTGTCGAAAAATACAATATATTACCTCGTTTAACACTTGGGGTTGCTGCATCACTGTCATCTATATCCGCAAGAAGGGAATTAAAATCATCAATATTTTGAGACATTATCTTCAATGAATAAGTTTTATAAAATAAAAGGAATTGTCAAAATTAATAAACACACACTTTGATATGTTGTGTATGTCATGTGAAAATTCTCCCGCTGAAAACACCAACTCATTCGTGAAAAATATCCCTATGTATTTTGAGGAAACTGGTATTTCAAAACATGTATTTAAATTTTGGACTTCTTTTCCAATAACAACTTGAGATGAATCATTAGATATAATATTTGCAATTTTGTATACTTTATTTTCCAGCATGTAAAAACTGTCTGGACTTTTTAGTGAAAATAAATAGTTTTCTGTTTGTACACTATTTTCTTGAAAGTTTTCAGAGTTTTGTTTTGCAAATATTTACTTCTCTCAAGTAGTCTGTTGTATATTTGAGTAACCACGCCATTTTTCTTTCTTATTAACTTCTTAATATCTTGAAGGTGGTTCTCAAATTCAAAAGCATTAACTTTATTAAGATTACCATTTCGGATAGCATCATTAGCGAAATGATGCAAGCAATGAGTATTGTACGTCATATGGGAATCACCATAGAGTTCTTGAATACCATCAATGAAACTGTTTAAAAGCTTTTCTGCTACAGAGTATCTTTCAGAAATATTAGAAAGCAAAATTCGCATTGCCACACTCAGGTTTAGAAAGTGTATATATCTTTCATTGTCTAAAACTTTGCGCAGTATAAATGGACCAGTATATAATAAAAATTGGCGTAATTCAGTTGCCTTCCAACGGTCTATTAAATTCTTTGGGGACCTGTTTCTTAATTTCCAATAAAAATGTATTGCACAAATTTCCTTGAGTGGTTGAGAGAGAATAAAGTTGTCTTTTTTCCTTAAACCACGACTTTAAAAGCGTTTTAAAAACCCCTAAACTGTTGACAATATCAATTGGCAGCAATTCTAATTCGTTGGGACCTAAACTTGTGTGATGTTCTGGATTTTTTCTTTGGCGATAATCCATATCGGTTCTTTCGTTATAATTGGCGTTATTAAAAATAACTTTGTGGTATGTATATTCACCTCTTATCTCGCATTTATGACATGAAAAAAATCCAGAATGTGATTTAATGTTTAATATAAATGCTCGAGCTGGAGCGTCACACACAAAACTTCCAATATTGATTTTTAAAATCTTATTTTCATAATTAAACTAATTAACCTGTTTAATTCTTCTACAAACATTTTAAGATATTCATTAGATTTTTTTGGCTTTGAATATCTTTGAAAAACTCCACATACAAATACTTTTTTTGTATCAACGATACTGCCTAAAATAGGCCAAACTTAAAGGCCTGAACTTTTTGATATGGGTAATCCATCAACATTAAAATTGAGTGTACTATTGTCAACTTTTTTGTTGGTTATGGAATCTTTTAAAGCATTTTCAATTCCATAATGCATATACATGCCCCCTTCAATGTTTTTCAACAAAGCATTTCTTGGGGTTTGTTTTAAAGTCCGCCCATCTTTCGGAAGATCTGTAATAACATCATATAAAACTGATAAAATAATTGGTAAAAGGCAGTAAAAGATTTAAGGAATATGTTAGTAATATATTTTAAAAATGTGATTTACAAAAAATATTTAAAAATATACTTTAAATATTTAAGATAAGAATTTAAGATAAATTGAAAGAAGTAAAGGGTTAACGCTGCTGGAAAACGTTTAAAATGAAAAAAAAAAACTCATTTTAAATATAACGCAAACGAACAGGCATCTCAAGAAAAGCTTAATTTAAATCTGCATTTACGTAATTCCCGAAATCTGGTTAAAACTACATTTTAAAATCTATTTTCTGTACAAAAGTAAGAGGTATCAGCTGATCGCAATCCAGTTTAAATTAGATTTCGTGGGTAATGCAACCAAAACTGTGGTAATGAAAAAGTCGTGTACCTTCAAAGAGTCGCGATATTCAAACAGTTTCTTAACAAAATTGCATATCGTCGCTACGCCTATCGAATTAGATATGTGTAATTGATTTTTTTGAAGCAGTCCAATAAAACGGCTTAATTTTGACTTTTGCAACGGATAAAATTAAGGTATTTTGTTGGTACCTTAACACAAAAATAAAAATACTTTTTAAAAACATCGCAAAAAGATAAAATAAAGGATTTTTTTCAATTTTAAGAAATACATGGCTTGTTTCGCAAGCGTAGCGGCGACAGATATTTTATGCGAGGGAATGCATAATCCAATTTACTTTAAGGATACCAAAAAGTCATCCCATGCTTTAAATGGTGTTTGTGTTTGTTATATTGTTAAAAAAAAACTTACCGCTGGTGTCAGGAAACGGTGGTAGTATTAAATGTATCCTCTTTCCAAAACAAATCTTTATCGTTGGGGCCAACAAACGTACAAATAACGATCTAAAAAGAAATATTCACTGTTAAAACAGCCTTGGATTATTTTTTAACCTTTACTTACCAAAATTGTTTAAGAAGATATTGTTTTTTCTTGTAAAAAGTTAAATAATTTTAAAAATTAATGAAAATTTTTAAAGTTTGTTTTTATTTGTTTTGAAATAACTTTGAAGTTTTTTCCAAAAACAAAAATTTTTTTGAATATCGTAAAAACGTTCACATATTTTTTTAAAAACGATATCATAAATGATACAATATCATTTCTTGGTTTATTGGGTTATGTTTATGTTATAATTGAAACTATATAATTTTTTATTAATAAATTTTAGTTTATATTACTTGATTTTCATGCTTATGTATTTATGTACAAGGTGGCGCAAAAGTAATCCTCCTATCAGAAAATGCTATAAATTTTGCGATTGGCCCCTAATGTCAGTTCTGTTTTGACATTTGTGTAGTAAATACATGCGAAATACACGTTAATAATCAATGTTACGCTACACTGCTCCAGAACGCGGAATATTGGTGACTATTTATTTGACCAATAATCGGTCGGTGACTTTGGCACAACGTGAATTTCGTCGCAGATTTCCTGGCCGTCCAACGCCTACTGGTGAAACACTGCGACGTTTAGCCGCTCGCCTCGAAGAGACTGGCACAACACGAGATGCTGCCAGGCGTAGCAGACTCCGGAGTAGCCGTTCTGCAGAGAATATTGCTGCTGTAGCCGAGGATGTCATGGAAGCGCCGTCGACATCGACCAGACGACGTGCCACGCAAATGGGTATCAGTCGACGGTCTTTACAGAGAATTTTGGTACAAGATTTGAAGATGTTTCCGTACAAAGTCCAGACGGTGCATCAGCTGTTAGCTGCTGACCGCCAATCGCGTGTAACATACGCTCAAGCCATCCTTAATCACCACCAAGAGGAAGATGATTTTTCATTAAAAATAATCATGAGTGATGAGGCCCATTTCCATCTTAGCGGGTACGTAAAAAAGCAAAATTTACGCTTCTGGGGCACTGAAAATCCGCGTGTAACCCACGAAGAGCCATTACACCCGCTCAAAGTCACTGTATGGTGTGCTGTTTTCGCTGGAGGAGTCATCGGACCTTTTTTCTTCGAAGACGTCGCGGGCCAAACGGTTACTTTGAATGGTGAGCGCTACTGAGCAATGATCAACGAGTTCTTTTTGCCGCAACTTGATGAATTGGGATTGGAAAACATATGGTTCCAACAGGACGGTGCAACGGCACACACTGCACGTCCCACAACCGATATGCTGAAGGATGCATTTCCCGGGCGCCTAATCTCCCGTTTTGGCGATTTGCACTGGCCAGCAAGATCGCCTGATTTGACCGCTCCAGACATCTTTTTGTGGGGCTTTTTAAAGTCGCGGGTTCATGTCAACAAGCCTCAGACTCTTGCAGCTCTTAAAGACAATATCCGTCAAGAATGTGAGGACCTATCGCCGGAAGTTTTGGCCAAAGTGATGGAAAACGCCATAAAAAGGGCTCAAATGACAATCAACTGTGGCGGCGGCCATTTACATGACATCATATTCTGGACTTAATGTAAAAAAAATTAAAATACCAAATAAAAATAATCCACAAGAAGAATCAAAGTTTTTCATTTTTTTTTTTAAATTACAGCCAAAAAACATCGGAAGGTTATTTTTGCGCCACCTTGTACTTGCTTTTGTATAAATGCTTGTAACTTCTGAATTTTTGCATGGATTTTTGAGAAAAAGGTCTTATTTTATTTATGCAGTTACACGCTATGAATAAATATTATTTATTTCCCCCAATTTTTTTTTTAAATTTTTTTTTAATAAAATTTTTGGCGATTTTTTGTCTTAAATTTTTTTAAAAATGAAAAAAATTCAATGAAAAAAATTCAAATGGAAAGTAAAGTAAAGTAAAGTAAATGTTACTTTTTAATGTTTATACTTGTTTTATTATTTAAATAAATTATAAAAAATAATTTTTTGAACAATTTTAATTTATTAAATACAATAAGAAAGAAAATGTTAGAATTTGTTTACTCTATTCATCAGAATCACTTTCTTCAAGCAGGTTTATTAAATTTTCTTGATTATCCGCATAAATAGTATTTTCCTAAATAATGAAATCATTTATTTCTTCACAACTCCTTTTACTTATTTTATCTTCTTTTCTATGTATAGATAACTTTGGTTCAGTCTGCAAAACAATTATTTCTATTAGGTCCTTGTTAGTATTTGTACGACTATTTTTTCGAGTATGGGTTAAACGAGTTTTTCTAAAAACTTTATGAGTGGCTTCTATAGCTTCCTCAGATAACATTCCTACTGGAATCTTGGAGTTTTTTATAAATTCTGCTCCATGAACTAGTATTTTGTGGACAGTAACAGGCATACAATACCAAGAATATTTTTGAACATATAAATTCCATGTTTCTCTAAGCAGCTGTTGAAAATTTATAATATTTATTGTTTTACTGCTTGAAATAGTTTTTAAAATCAAAGAAAAATTTTTAATTAGTGATGGGTCAACCTGCGTTATGCTAGATGAGACATCAATGTTGCTGAAAAACCGTCTCGCAGTATTCCCATCATTTGTTGTACCAAAAACTTAAGTTTATCTACATTTAATCCAAACTCCTTTTTAAAATCTTCCTGAATTTAAGATTTTCTTTGATTTAAAATTTGCTTATCATCATTTTTTGAAACTCTCCAAATTTTTAGAGGCAACCTGTAAGCTATGTGTAATATACACTCAAAGAATTTTATCCATGCATGTAATGTTGATAGTCCGTGTTTATGTAATTCTTCTTATCTTAAATTTATCTTCCAAATAATTTTTAAGTTCCGTAAAGGCTGGGGAGTGTGTTGTATGTTTGTGCCAAATATTGAAAATTTGCCTAATTTGCACTTGCCTTGACACTGAAAAAGTGAAAAAAATTGACTATTCTGCTGAGCTCTGCAAAAAAGACCCATTTTTTAATGTACATACTTGTATCAATATTATATTAAAGTATCAAAAATAAACTCGAATAAACTTTTTTTAAACCTTCTATAAACTTGTAAATTGTAAAAAATTAAAAACGGTACAAAACACATGAATTAATTAATTGACGATAAAACAGTTCTATAATTGGATTTCGTTCTAAAATAAAGTAACCACATTTATTCGCCGACAATTTCGGTGTTAAGTCCAGTATTATTTTCATACATTACATATACAATAAGAAATATAAAAATTGGGGCTTTTACTGCAGTTTTGGGCTTTTTGAACCAAGTACTAGTCTCTAAAATGATATTGGTTAAAAAGCACTAGCGTTAAATTACAAAAGCGCCAATTTTGTGCTTTTTTATGTTTTGGCATCATGTGTAAAATGTTGGCGTTTTGCGACATTTAAAAGCACCATAAAGCACTGATGGGAAGTTGTTGTTCTGCTGAGCTCTGCAAAAAAGACCCATTTTTTAATGTACATACTTGTATCAATATTATATTAAAGTATCAAAAATAAACTCGAATAAACTTTTTTTAAACCTTCTATAAACTTGTAAGTTGTAAAAAATTAAAAACGGTACAAAACACATGAATTAAATGTAAAAAAAAATATGTTACCATATTTTAGTAATGTCATACTTTAATATTTATAAAAAAAATTAACTGCATTATCGACAATTTACGTTAAATTAACACATTTGTATATACGCTATTTTTCATGTTTTTTGTGTGCATATTGCATACTTACCAAAAACTTTCAACTTTGATTGGCTATAACTTTGTCAAAAATATTTTTTTTTCAAAAATTCTTTTGATTATTGTAATTTGAAATCTAGTTTATCAAACTGTTTTAACAGATTTTTAAAATTCCAAAAGTCGTTTTTTTTATTTTTGGCCGCTGACACCACACAGTGGGTCGCTTTCTGATTATCATTATTTACTTTGGTTTCTTTCTTTTTGTTAACGCAAATTGCTTGGAAATGTCGCTTCTTAATCAACTTAAGAGCATTTCTTATTGATTTTTCGGGATTTACTTCTCCATTAGCACGAATTAATTAATACGAAAATTAATTTGTGAAACAGGTTCGAAAGTAAAATTAATATAGTATATGGCGAAAACTATATCAAATCGGTTTCAAAAATATGACGTCTTCAAAATTAACAAAAACGTCAACAATCACTTATAACTTTAAAACTATACAAACAATCAATTTTTGGGGTCTTGACTCAAAAACCATTTCGTTTTTAAATTTAAAAATAAATATATGATGAGAGCTACACTCTCTTTTCCAGTCGTGAAAAGTTAAAAAGTAAAGACTCATTTCGTTTTGAAGTTATAGAGCAAAAAATCAAAGGTATTTTTTTGAGGTCTTCAATTCAAAGCACCATATCTTAAAAAACATTGCCTTTAAATTCTAAAAAAAAATTATGATGTCAATTTAAGCCTCTCTGTATTTGAAGAAAGTTCCAAGGTAGACACTCGTAAGGTTTTTGAGATATGGGCTTTGAACTCAAGACCTCAAATAAAGACCATTGACCATAACCCAAAACGAAATGAGTCTCCACTTTTAAACGTTTCACGAATGAAGAAGACGGGGTAACTGTCATCATATAATAATTTTTAAATTAAAAGAAAAAATGGTTTTTGAGTTATTGGGCTTTAAATTCAAGACCTCAACATTTTACCTTTCCATTTTTGATACAAAAAATCAATATGCATACCATATTAAATGGAATATTTTTAACTTAAAAAGGAAACCAAAATAAAAGTTTTTTTATGTACATATAGTTTATACTATATTCGATTGAAAATACAAAATTATCATGTTACTAGAGTTGTCAGTCGATTAAGAATAATTCGATTAATCGATCAAACAAAACCAAACTCTTGTTCGAATAATTTAAAAATGACGATTTTCGAATAACGAATAAATCGATTAATTAACGTCAATTAATCGAACATTTTTTTTATTACAAAATAAATTAAATGAGAGCTTTTAATTTGATTTATTCTCATAAATTTTTAAAGAAGGATGACGAAAGCGATGATGATGATGAACTTAGTAGTTGATAATGGATTTCAATTAAAAATTAATATAAAAAATGTTATAAGTAAACTACGGAAATACGTCGAAAAGATAGCACATCCATAATAGAATTAGAGGGAGTAATCAAGTTTTTAATAAATAGTTTGGAAAAAATTAGTAATTCCTTTGCAACAGACTTACTAACACGTATTAAAATAAGAATAAATGGGAGACGTATAAAAGTTTTAAATGCGTTAATAGTATTTCTGAATTCTGAAAATTTTCCGAGCAATGAAAGTTTCCTAAAATATTCCCAAAAAAGTGAAACTAAAGAATATGCTAATGAATTGTACTCCAGATTATTTTATGTTGAAAGTAATCACAATAATTCAGATAAAAGTATTGAAATAGAAGAAGTTATTAGTAATGAAAATAATAATCTTTTATGCGAATTAAATAATTCAATTCAGAGTATTAAAAATACAGAAAATAAAAAAAGACTTCAGCGATATATCAGACGATATGGTATATTTGGAAAAATCTAAAAAAAGAACAGAAAAATTAGATAAACTATTTAATTCTCTTCTTACTATATCACCTACCTCAACAATTAGCGAAAGAGTGTTTTCAAAATCTAATTTTGTTAATAAAAATATTATAAAAAAATAATTTTTTTTATTCGTTATTCTCATCGAATAATCGAATAATTTTTGAAATTTAATCGTTTGATCGAACGAGCGAAAACAATTATTTGAATTATTCGAACAAAGCTGAAAGGCGAATAATTGACAACTCTACATGTTACCCATTAAAGCATCAAACAGTCTTTTATACGTTTTAAGAGACAGCTTTCCATGTATGCCATCGATATTAGATGCGATAATTACGTCCACTGAAAAAATTTCCATCAGAGATTTATGCAGTTGTCCTTTAAGCAAAGATGACATACAACGAGTCTGAAATGATTTATTTCGATTAAATTAATTTGTTTTCATTCCATGTAATATGATTGTAATAGAGTAACAAAAGACTTACATAAACTGCACGATTTGCTGCTTTTATTTTGCTATTAATCTCTGCCAAATCATCAACGGTCTGAATCGGGAATATCTTTTCTCACATTCGTTTCGTTTTTTTCTTTCCCTAATAATTTTTCCGTCAAAACTTTTTGTGTGGCAATAGCTTCCATTATTACTGTATTTTGTCGAACGCTGGTACCTAGTTTTGTAAAAAAAATATATATATATATATATATAAGCTTTGTAATTGAATACTTTTCGTAAATATTCTGTTGTTTGTACCTGCCAACTCTTCGATGGTAAGTTTTAGGTGATTTACAGATTCTGTATTTGTTAGAAAAAAAAATAAATCAGTTCTTCAGTACATATTTACTATATAAGTAAAACTGTGTCACAGTGAAAATATACTTTTAAAATTACCTAGCGCAAGTTGTAGTCCTGGTTGAGTAAATCATTTCTTGTTTTCCAGAATTTTGAATAGTCCCTCAAAATCTGAAGTTATTGAAGTTATTTTCAGCACTTCACGGACTAAAAAAAAAGTTCTGAACCGATTTTAAATTATTAAACGGGTTTAAAAAGATAAATAGTTAAGCTTTCTAAATATATATAAATGTTTATACTTTTACCAACTGCATGTGAAAATATTATTCAAAATATTTTGAATTTTCAATTTTTTTTTTTGTTATTTTTTTAACTTTATTCTAATGAAGTTTAATTAAACATTTGTTAGACTTAATGAAAAAGCTTCATAGTTTTAATGAAACTCTTTCATTGATCGTATAAAATTTTTAGTACGACGTTTTTCATTAAATTTTATGAAAACTTGTATTAATTTAATGAAAAGTTTCAATTGATATCATGCAGATAATTCTCTCAGTGTACGTAATTTTAAAAGTATATTAAATTTTTTCAATTTCGTGACACCGTGCAATTATTCAGCATTTCACAAATACCTGTTAATTGTTCAATTTTTGTATCATATTGCTTCTTCCAGTTTTGACAATTTTGGCAAGTGTTTAGATTATCTGTAATATAAAATGTGTATTTTTGAAGTGAATTGAATACCGTAATTCAAATACTTGCAATTTTCACCAAATTGGTATCGCTTAATTGGTGGATTCTTGTTTTCTGGTTCCATTATATTTTACTTATGTATTTCTAAGGTATTTTATCGGTGTATTATGTTATTATTGTAAAGAAATTGTATATATTATTTTATTTAGGTACATCCGTGCAAAACTGGTAATAAAACAAATTTTTCATCTGGTGGAAAACCTTCTATATCTTTTATTTCAAAAGTTTTAGGCTCGTCTAAATCGTTTAGGTCAACTAGACAGGTCCCTAAAACTGAAAGCGAATCAAACGGTTCAATAAACAAGCTTTCAACTGTTCTAAAACGCCTGCCTGTTACATAACCTGGGTCTACACTCGAAAAATCTGTTATTAATATTGGTATATAAGGTTTTATAGCGCAAAAGTTATTGGGAAACTTTGTAGTAAAAAAAAATTCTTTGTTCGAGAATCTTATGGTTTTACCATTTTTTTCGTTGAATTTAGCTTTAGCTTCTATTAGAACCATATCTTCATATTGGATTCTACTGACAATTTGTTGTAAAATTTTTGATGGTTTTTTAACGTACTTTTTTAATATTTGTAGATAGTTCTCGAAGGGATATCCAGAAAAATTAGTGCAAGGTCTGAAATCTCTTACGTACTCTCTTAAATGCAAAAGCCCATGGATGTTGTATGTGACGCTGCTTTCTCCAAAAACAATTGGAAAATTTTCAACAAATAATTCTAACATTTTTTGAGCATTGTCTGCATTTCTAGCACACGTTCTTGGACAAGAAAGAAGTCGATAAGCACAATGGAGCAAAAGAAATTCATAATAAAAATCGTCGTGAACTCGGCCTTTAAGAACAACTACACCGGTGTATAAAAGGAACTGACGAAACTCGGTTGCCATCCAATTTAATATTTCAGCTAGTTCCCTAGGGCGACGAGAAAACTCCTTAGGGACAAATTTTTTCAGAGAGCTTAAAAGAGTTGATATTTGATCTTTACTTTCCTTATCGATTTTTAAATTCGTTTTATTATTAATAATTCGTACCAATATTTTTCTCGTTACCCAGAGGTCAACAAGGTGCATTGGATCAAGAGGTACCTGACTAACCATCTTAATGTTTATTTCTTCAAAAGCAGTTTTACTTTCATATAAACTTTTTTTGATGGTGCTTCAAATACCTTCTGGATGTAAAATCCTTGTCAGTTATTAACTGAGATGACTCCACAGAATATGTGACAACATTATTAATTTTTTTGCCGATTTGACAACATTTGCTGCAACATGAAAAAAGATATGACCGGCAATACCGCATACAAAAGCCTTCGCTGGGGCATCGCAAATAATTGCTCGTATACGAAACGGGATTGCTTTATCTTCGATTATAAATCCACTTTCAAACAATTGCTCCAATTCCTCCGAAAATTCTTCTAAAAACTATCTATATTCTGCGGTTTTCTTTTCCCTAAATATATGCCAACTGCGAAAACCAGGGGGGTTATTACGTAATTCGATTCGAAAAGTAAAACCTTTCGAAACGAATTTCCGTTTCGAAAGTAAAATTGTATTATCTAATTCGTTCGAATGTTTCACAGAGTTGTATTTGTGTAAAAAAGGGTAAATACAAGTGATGCCAAATTTTTATCGGTTAATACATAACTTGGCAGCATGTCTTATAATGTCAAAGTTGTCAGCATTGTGCTTAAATGTCAAAATTTGAAACAAATATTTAAAGAAAACTTTATTAAAATATTTATTTAAAAAGTCGAAGCTTAAATGGATTGTGTTTTATTGTGGACAGAAGATAGTGATGAAAAAAATGATTCTATTCCGGAAAGAGTTCAAAGGAAACTTATAAGAGATTCGTCAGATATAATGAATCTTAATGAGACAAAGTAAGAAAAATTTAAAATGTTACCTTTACGATTAAATATATTCCTAATAATATCTTTTTAGTTTCATAAAAAACTTTAGGCTTAGTAAAAATGCTTTTACCTATGCTTGAGTTGTGAAAAAGATGAATTTAAACCAGCAGAAAGGTCAACTGCCATCTCACCTATATTAAAATTAGCTGCCACACTTAAATTTTTGGCGCAAGGTGGATATCAGCATAAAATTGGCCAAGACCGCCAGGATTTACTCAAGCATCAATTTCTGCGTGTTTGTCTGAGGTTTGCGATGTTATTGAAAGAATTCTTTGTCCCAAACATATTGTATTTGAAATGACAGAGGATAGGAAGAGAGAAGCTAAGAGATACTTTTTTGAAAAATGTGGAATACCTGGAGTAATTGGAGCAGTAAATGGTACGCATATTCAATTAATCAGACCTATAAGGGATGAGCAATTATATTTCAAAGGGAACAAAATTTTCTCGGCCCACCTCCAGTCCCTGAAATACTATTTCGGTTTTCCCGGCATTTTACCTTTATGTGATGTTTATAATCTAGCCACACCTATAAACATATGTAAATTTGAATAATACCAATCTATAAACCGACAATTGATAAATTGAAAACGTACTTTTTTAAATTTCGTTATATCATGAGTCGGAGGGCCAGCTGCATCCAAATCCAAAGACAATCTTGTAAACAAATCCTTGGACTTGCTTCTAGCATTCGCTACATTTAGGTGACCTTTAGCAAAATCCACTCCTTCAAAGATTCAGCATCGTGAAAAAAAAAACAATGTTTAGTGTAAAAACAAAACATTTGATGTTTTTTATTTTTACTTATTTATTTAACACTTTTTCTTATATTTTGTATAACGATACTTACATTTTAAATTTTTTTTCTTTTTTCGACAACAAATTAGCTCTCGAATAAAATACGAATGTTTTAACGTTTGTGAAGTTCGCTTTCGTATTACATAGTTGCATTTACGAAAGGGTAATTTTTGTTTTCGAAAGGGGGATAAAAAACGGCCAGTTCGAAAAAAAATTTCCGTGCGTTCGTAAATACATTTTCGAAAATCGTACTACAAAATACAATTCATACGAATTTACACATTTTTTCTTTCGAATCGAATTACATAATAACCCCCCAGTACATTGGGTGTATTAACGATCCTCATTAAAATAGGCCATAATTGGGTTGTGGAGCTTTTAAAAAGTGGCAAACCATCGATATTTATATCAACCACAACCTCATCCAAATTTCTTAAAATTTGTGAAACTTTGGTCAATTGATTTTTTATGCCCAAATGGCAATATACCTCAGAAAAAACCGCTTTTTAACATAAGGACACTTTTTTAATTTTATAAGACTTTGCATTTTTCGGTAAGTTTAAATTTTCTTCTTTTAAAATGCACAATAGCTCCTCAAAGCTTGCTCGGCTTGGTCGATGTTTATAATACCAAGCACCTAGTTTTTCTCTTAAAGTTTTTTCTTTGCACTGCAATTTCTCTTCTTGATTGTTTGATTCTTCAACCACAACCTCCATGGAAGTGTCGTCTCCTATATCATCCTGCTCCGTAGCGCATGGAATGATTTTTACTCCACTTTCTTCTTGATTTGCCTTCCTATTCAATTTTTCTACGTAAATAGCCATCTTTTTTTTGAATACTCTCCTCAAATTTCTTTTACTTCCACCCCTCATACTTGAAAACAAATCTTTAATTTTATTTATATTTTACTACAATTTACGTTATTAATTTTTAATTTTTTATTTATATTATTAATTTTTCACCTAATATAAACAAAGCACTAATTTTTATTTAAATTTGCACAATTTTTCGATACGCGTTAGCACAAATTACAAAGCAAACTGATAGAAAAACAAAAAACCCAGCCATTGACAGTTATTTTTTTTAATTGTCTTTTTTTCGTTTTTTTTTTGTATTATTAGTGTGTTCAAAGTAAAATCTGTATCAATTTTGAGTGAACAAAAAGTTAGTTCAATACTTATCGAGACGAATTAAGAAATAGCAAATAAACAAATGACTCATTTGTGCATCACTTTTGAGTTAGTTTGAAGTCAGTTGTAAATAAGTTAACAAAAAGTCAACTTGATTTTGAATTAGCTCATAAAAGTCCGACAGGGGACTATAATGCCTTAACAAACACAGGGGATTGGAAAATTACTTGTTGCTAGCACTTGTGTCACGTGTTAAAGCGCTTTGCCAGCGCTTGCTTGTTATATTTTTGACTGGGTAAATTTAAAATGTTTTTAAAAATATCCATGAACGAGTAAAAAATCGAGTCCAGAGTAAAAACGAATCTATAGTATACCCTACACCAGTCTGGTTGAAAGTCAACTAGTGTTTGAGTCTGAAATTTTAATTGGTTAACCCATTAATGCCTGACCCCCGATTCCATTGTCCAATATCGATGAAATTTCACACATTCTTTACTTAAGGTTATGGAAGTTATTTGATATAATTTTCTTTTCGATTTCCCATACTTGGGACTTATGAATTAAATACTTATATAAAATAATTCCTCTGTGGTTTTTTAATTAAATTATTTTGTTATGCTCTTTTATGTAATACTCTTCATTTTTACTTGAAAATAATCGATATTTCAAGCAAGGGTACTTCATAAAACTGTAAAATACGTATTTTAATGGTCATGTCATCAAATCATACCTGTAGCCCAAGTGAGTGGTCCTACCCAGCTACAAATTTTTTGCACTTTAAAGAATACCTAACACTATTAGCCAACAATAAAGTTTTCCGATGTGTCGCTTCTCCAAATTTTTCAGAGGCAATTTCAATTCTTTCTCTCAGTTTTTCAGAATATGTAAATTTGCAGACAATTGATCAGATAATTACCAACCCCTAATTTTACACCAACATTTTCCTAAAGTAGTTTAATCCTTTCTTCACCTACCTGTAAAAATCAATTTGATGCAACTCTTACCTGGCTTTAGCTATAATTTTTTTAAGATGGCTCCTTTTTGGGTATTTAAATACCCAATAGGCAGGAATGGGTTAAAAGAGTTGTGTTTGTATTTGTCTATAAATGCAAAACAATTGAAAAATCAGTAAGAATTTCTAGTTTGTCTAACGTTACTGAATATGGTTCATATGGCCTTTAAAAACACATGCAATTTATTTCTTTTGTTATTGTTCAAAACAATTTTTTATTAATATTGTTAAATGCTAATATAAACATGTTTTTAGGGGATCAGAACAAACTTATTTATTAACAAAAAATCCAGCATGTGTATTACTATTTGGGGACATTGCATTTCCAGCTTGTTGTTGGCTTCCCCCTGGTTGCTGATTTCTGGTAGAAGTGGCATACAGCTGTTGCTGAAAACTATGATATTGTTGAGCATATTTTAAATCGCTGGATGTGGGTCCCACAAACGATTTATATCCCATGTTACCCGGGCCCGACATAGATCCACCAGGACCGCCAGCGCTGCTGCCGGGCATATTGCTGTTTAACATGGAGTTATTGGGGCCCATCATAACTGAATTCTGCAAACCATTGGATGAAGGAATTTGATCATTTTGCATGTTATTGTTGGATAATGAACCATTGTTGCCATTAAGACTTGGTTGGCCATGGTGCATGCCCATGGTCGGTGGTTTATTTTTCTGTTGTTGATACAGGCCCACAGGCGAGGGATTGTTGAACATGTTAGCATTTGTGGGATCATTACAGTCAAGTGCTTCGTTGTCGTTGCCAGGAAATGGATTGCCACCTAAGCCGTTTGGAGGGGGAATATTAGCCATACCAGGATGCTGCATGCGTGAGTTGCCATTCATGCCAACACCTGATTGCAATCCTGGTTGACGCACAGGTCTCATTCCTCTTAACATTGGAGCATGTGGCCCTGGAATATTCATGGAATCGTGGTTGGGCATCATTCCGCCACCCTGTATATCGTCTTGTTCATCAACACCGTTAGTGCCCCCAACCGGTTGGCCCATACCGCCCATAGTCGACATCTGATTGCAGCTCCCAAAAAAGTTCATTTGGTTCATGGCATTTGGGTTACCTCCCATATTGGTATTTGTATTTGGCATTTTATTTAAATCATTGGGGGCATTCATTGAAGCCATATCCGAAGGTACCGGCCCAGCACCAGGTCCACCACCCGGATTTCCCATCATTTGTGGATTTGCATAACGTTGCAAAAACTCAAGACTAGGAGGTACTCTCATGTTATTGTTATTATTTTGAGGCCTTACGGGCATATACTGTATGGTATTGGGTGTACTTGCTTTAACTTGTATATTAGGTGAAACATTGAAATTTCCAAAACTAGCCGACATGCGATGATTCATCATGCGATGCGACGGCATCATGCCAGGAAAACCAGATGGCGACTCGCGCATACCTCCCACTTGGTTTGGATTAAAACCTCCCGACATATTAGGTCCACACATTTTGGGATTTAATAGTCGTTGACAAATGGGGCCGCCTGCACCACCCATCATATTGCAATTTCCAGGGCCAAATGGACCTGGTATTGAGCCTGGACCGGCTAGGCTAGACATTCCTATATTGCCGCCACCATTTGGATTTTGATTGCAATGGTCAGCAGGATCTCCGGGGCCTCCCATCATAGGACCACCCATTAATCCATCCATATTCATGTCGTTTACGCCACCAGGTCCGCCCATTAAACCAGGCATATTGTTAGGTGAATTTCCTACTCCGCCAGTGTTCAGACCCACACCGCATCCCGTCAGTTGCTGAGACATTTGGGCTAAAGATGAAATTGGGTCAAAGGTGTTGGACATTTTGTTTTGATTATTTCTATTGCTGTTCGGATTTAAGGGCATATGATCAGCACGCCGACAAAATTGAGAGGGTATTTGTTGCATAGGTTGACGCTGTTAGAAATTAAATTTTAAAAAATTTTTAAATATTAGTGCACAGTGTTTAGCTGATTTTTTTATTTTCAAAAAGCGGGGCAAACAAATAAAAGTAACAGCAATAAAAAGTAAGTATTGAAAAACATAGGTCCAGTATAATTTCCTCTGTAGATTTTATTTTATTTTAACGACTAACTTTTCTATGGTCTCCGATATTCTAAAATGATTTTTTTATTTTGAAAACTGTGGCAACCCAGAAAATGTTTTTTTTTTTTGCATAGGAATAGTGAATATTTTGGCGTTCAGAAATTTTATAAATAAAATTAAAGTGAAATTTTGTATCGTTGATCTATAAATTGTATGTGAGATGTTATTTTAGTTCGGCTAAATATCATGAAAATCATTCTAAATTAATAGAAAAATTATAATTTATCTGTGATAATTTACCTTGAAACACAGAAAAAGTTCTTAGACACCAGCCTGAATGGAAAGCACATTTTCGGGTCAGCTACGACCTTTATCAACATTCTTCGTGTCCTGTAGTGTTAATTGTAAACATCTCATATTTAACTCACCAAATCAAAGCAATTGACAGATGTTTAAAACACGATTCAATTTTGGTTATTTATTATTGAGTTAAGATGAAATTTATTTTTCGAACTTTTTCTCTATTTTTAGATTACGTCTATTACCCATTACCACCACATTCAAGTATTTTTCTTTTTTTGTTTTATTATCCTATCCTTTTTTATTGTAATTAAAGAATATCAAACATTAAAGACTGCTCTAATACGCCTAGCATATGTAAAGCTGCTAACACTGTCCCTCGTGAGGAGATTAATGGGAAGTTTCGTATTGTTGATATATAAAGTGTATGTGAGATGTTATTTTCGTTCAGTTGTTATTTTTGTAAAAGTTGTAAAAATTAATAAAATTATGTTAAATGGGGCTTTACCAAATAATTGTGAATTAGTAAACTTTTTTTAAATAAATTTATGTAATTATGATGTGAGCAAGATTATTCAAGTTCAAGATCATTTCTTTTTTGTTTAACAAAAAACCATGCAATATTTATTTATTAATTAAAAAATTTCAATTTCATGTAAGGACCTGTCAATAGATAGTCTGCTTTAAATTAGCGGATGAAATTTTTTTTTAATTAATAAATAAACATTGCACGATTTTTTGTTTAACAAAAAACAAATGATCTTGAACTTTAATAATCTTGCTTGCATCATAATTTATGATAAAAGATCGAAAAATAAACTATTGGTTTAAACTTTTTTAAATTTAAAAGTAAAACATTTTAAATTTATGTAATTTCATACAGTTTTATGTAAATTGTAAACTTTTAATTCTGTAGTTAGTTTATATTTTTATATAAGTGATAGTGAAGAAAACTATTTATAATTATAAAAAATTTAATTAATTATTAATTTACATATTAAATAAAATAATGTGTTTTGTAAGTGTAATGTTTCGTGTGTTTTAAAAATTGTGGTTTGGGCACGTACTACGTTATAATTTTTAATTTTATTATTTTTGTAATATACTAACTAAACACGTACTATATTATTAAAAATTAAAATTTATAAAATGTAAAAGATAGAGAAATATAAAAATAAAAATCAATAATAAGTCGACAAAATACGAATAGATAAATAAACTAATTTCTGTTAGCACATTTGATGATATTTCTTCAAAATAACAATCAACAAATAGTTAAACGTCAAAAAATACATTTACTTAACAATTTGTTAAATTGACGGACAGGTTTTGGTGATTGTATAGTGATCACCCATTCAGAAATTTTTCATAATATTTAGTTGATTTCACTTCTGTTTTTGGTTCAGTATGGGACATATATCAAACATTGGTCGTCAAAGGGTTAAAAATGTGTATATATTCCCAGCAAAATAGTAAAATCCAATCAACTGGTTGCAGAACAAGTTATAGTATATTATAACAGGTTCTAATTTCTATTCTACAACCGGTTCTTTTTGTATGGAGTTTGTCCTATTTGCAATAGGTTCTTTACCTCCAAACTAGAACAGGTTGCTTTAGAACCGGTTCTGGAACCAGTTATAGAACTGGTTCTGGGATAGTGAAACCTTGCATTTTGACTCCCAGAAACCTGTTCTAGAACCGGTTCCTTGTAAGCGATGATAATAGAAGCTGTTCTAGAACAGGTTGAAAGGTAATCTGTTCTAAAAAATTTTGCTGGGTTGTAAAGTAAAACATTTTAAATTTATGTAATTTCATACAGTTTTATGTAAATTGTAAACTTTTAATTCTGTAGTTAGTTTATATTTTTATATAAGTGATAGTGAAGAAAACTATTTATAATTATAAAAAATTTAATTAATTATTAATTTACATATTAAATAAAATAATGTGTTTTGTAAGTGTAATGTTTCGTGTGTTTTAAAAATTGTGGTTTGGGCACGTACTACGTTATAATTTTTAATTTTATTATTTTTGTAATATACTAACTAAACACGTACTATATTATTAAAAATTAAAATTTATAAAATGTAAAAGATAGAGAAATATAAAAATAAAAATCAATAATAAGTCGACAAAATACGAATAGATAAATAAACTAATTTCTGTTAGCACATTTGATGATATTTCTTCAAAATAACAATCAACAAATAGTTAAACGTCAAAAAATACATTTACTTAACAATTTGTTAAATTGACGGACAGGTTTTGTTGATTGTATAGTGATCACCCATTCAGAAATTTTTCATAATATTTAGTTGATTTCACTTCTGTTTTTGGTTCAGTATGGGACATATATCAAACATTGGTCGTCAAAGGGTTAAAAATGTGTATATATTGTTTACGAATTGTATCACAACATTTTTTTCAACGGTTTTAAAATTTATTTTGAACTAATTTTAGAAAAAATTTTCGGCAAATTTTTCACTTTTGCGCGCTACCTAAACAGTGTTAAGAATCATCTCTAGGAAGTTTATATGTTCTAGAAATTTGTTTATTGAGATCTTAGGTAAATTTTTGTAGTTGATTGTTTCCTTGAATTTTGAACGGTTTGCTACCTATGCACCTGAACAGGAGAAAAAAGGTAAAAAAAAATGAAATTAAAAAATTTTCGGCAAATTTTTCATTTTTGCGCGCTACCTAAACAGTGTTAAGAATCATCTCTAGGAAGTTTATATGTTCTAGAAATTTGTTTATTGAGATCTTAGGTAGTTGATTGTTTCCTTGAATTTTGAACGGTTTGCTACCTATGCACCTGAACAGGAGAAAAAAGGTAAAAAAATTAAATTAAAAAATTTTCGGCAAATTTTTCACTTTTTCGCGCTACCTAAACAGTGTTAAGAATCATCTCTAGGAAGTTTATATGTTCTAGAAATTTGTTTATTGAGATCTTAGGTAAATTTTTGTAGTTGATTGTTCCTTGAATTTTGAACGGTTTGCTACCTATGGACCTGAACACGGGAAAAAAGGTAAAAAAAATCGAATTTTTTAAGTTTTTTGCGATTTTGATCTGGAAGGTGAAGTTTTTTTGATTTTATATGTTCGCAATTTTTGTTCTTTATGACAAGAGCTACAACTTGCCTCAGAGAGTAAATCGAAATTCTGAACGGTTTGCAAGATATGAGCCTGAGAAAATAATCACTTTTTTGCGAAAATGATGCCGAGGCCCCAAATCTTTGGCGGCCCATAAAAGCAAAAATACATGACTTTGGGAAAAAATTGGGAGACACGGGTCTTTTTTTTTTAGTCTTTTATCACGTAGTGGTGTCCGTATATGGTTATTTTTTTTCGTGTTGCACTGTGTAAATAGAGGGCTACTTTCGATTTTACCAACTAGATATTTTCCATCTTTGATTCACTGCCGTCACTGATAACTCATTGGAAAGTAACGGTTACTTTTTTCGGCATTTTGCGCTGCTTGTTAAATAATTTTAAGCTTTTGATCGGTGATAAGGCAATTATTGAATAAATAAGTTGGTAAAAAGTGCAGTGAATTATACCCAGAGTGAAAATTAAATAAAGTATTGGGACACGTGTAATTTTTTTTTAAAGTGACCCATAGACACAACCAGAATTAGTGAAATGTAACAAGTTGTGATATTTTACCGAGGTTTCGTTCTAGACCAGGTAAGTTTTAATTAAAAATGTAATTAAGTGAAACGTGAGTTTGACTGTGAACCCAGTTGGCTTATTGGGATTTGTAATTTTAGGCAGCTTTTTGCCCTTGTGACCGTGCATTTTGATTAGTTGCCACCAACTTTAATTGTAAGTTGTATTTTTGATATACAGGAAGGAGCTCATACAACCAAGTCAGTGCAGTATAGCAACGCTTTGTTTAGGTTATAAGACCACATGTGTTTCTTTTATCTAATTAAATTTAAGTTTGACATTGATCTTCTCAGTAAATTAGTAAATTTTTGTTTATAAGATATTATAAATGTTCCTCCTTGCGAGGCAATTTAATTTAGACTCTATTTAAGACCCTTTAGCTTAAGAACTTAATCTTAAGCAATAATATGAATTTTGTTTTGAATTGAAAATGAAGTCGCATATCAATATGGAATAGATTTTATTAAAAAAGGTAATGTAGTGGTTTAATGTTTGTGTCATAACAAGTTTGTGTCATTGGGGGGCACCCAATATAAATATTATCCGGGTTGCCATACGAGAGTTGTTCGCAACAACTCATGGATGGGTCATGGTAACCATTAACATCAGGATACCTTACCTTTTGGGTAATTTTCAAGAAGAAATCTGATTTTGGATTAATGTGTCTTTTGGTATAGAGTGCAAATATGGAACTTGTTTCGAATTTTTCTTTTTTGTTACCTCTAGCACTCCTGGTTACTTCTACTCACCGCGAAGCTAAGCCGGAAGGACAACAACAGTACCACGCACTGCTGGAAGTGACCTTAACATCTAAATGTCAATATACCACGTATTGACATTATCACAAGACCCTAAGAATCTCTTACGAATTAGGAGGAAACAACTAGACTAGACGGTACAATAGAAATGGCGCCCATCGTATCTGGCCAATTTTGGAGCCACGTTTAAGCCACGTGCGGACCAACGTACCTGCTAATATAGAGCCCTTTGGGGATATGTAACGTATGTGTCGGGATATGTGGTACGTGTATGACTGCAAACCGATTGCGACGTAATAAATCCATTTTTTTTTTTGAAAATAAACAACGTTGTCTTGTTATTAGTTTGAATGACCGATTTTCAATTGCGACGATAGTTTTTTTCAATTTTCGAATTTAAGGATTGTATGTCTTGATTTAGTGTTTATTTTATGAACACATTCAATTGCAACGGTTTTAATTTTTTCGATTTCACACAGTGAACAATCAATTTTGGATTTTTTATGAATAGACGCAGACATAAGTTTTGTTATGACTCAGACATATAACCTCTTGGATCATTACCTTTTTGATTTCGTATAGTTTTTGCATCATTTGGTGAAAGATTATTTTTGGACTTACTTTTCTGTAGACTTAGGTACAGTGTTGTTCAATTTAGATTTTTCTTCACTTGACTTTTTTTAATTATTTTTGTTCAGTTTGATAGTTTGATTTTGAAAAGGATGGCAGAAAACGAAACTGAGGATACTGCAGCTGGTGGATCTGGTACAGTACCTCCGGTAGAACAAAATTTATCTACAATTAGAGAGGAGAATAGTTCAGTGACCCCACCTTCATATAGTCCTTTAAGCGCTAATGCACAAAATATCGGTGATCGTTTGCATAGTACGGGTCTTTTTGAAGCCACGAATGCGGTTTTGATAGCGACGCAATCTTCAGTTATATAGCTTATTCGTGATGATATGATAGGTACTGTAACTAAAGCAGTAAGGAAGGCATTGTCAGGTAGTAGTGTCGCTCCTGAAGCTCTACCACCAAACCAACCCCAATATTGAATGGCTTCGCGAAATGCCCCCTATTGATAATAATGGGACGGGCAATCGACTGGTATTGGTTGCATATCAAGGACCCGCCCAACTATTAATTGGCAAAATATGAGATTAGATCTTTTTCAGAAATGTAAAATATTTTATACAGATTTAGATGCGGTTAGACGCATAATGGATCGAGTTCATTTAAGGGACGAAAAGTCGAGTGACTTTATTGACTCAATAATGTGTTTGAGGGCCCAGTTATGGAATCCCTTGCCTGATTATCAGATAGTAGACCTAATTAAGAAGAATTTGAGACAAAGGTTAGCCTCTTTGATTTTCGCGACGCAGATATATTCAGTAGAGCATCTGCGTTCGGAATGCCGCAAAGCAGAGGAGTTAGTGAAACACGAATTACACCAGAGATCGCGAATGAACAATCAGGGTAGAACCGTGAATGAACTATCATGGCAGGATTATAATGACCCGGTTTTACCAGTCGAGGAACTTAGAATTACACCAAGTGGACCCAATGTAAAGTCTAATTTTAATCGGGATCAGACAGAATGTTGGAACTGTAAGTCTGTGGGTCATACTTTCGAAAATTGCCCTTCTGACCAAAATCATTATTTTGTTATCGTTGTGGATCACCTGGAGTGCTGACACCACGTTGTCCGAAGTATCAGTCAGGAAACCGAATGACGAACCCGGACGATGGGGAGTCGCGTTCGACTCAGACAATCGATTTAATTCAAGTCATCGTCAATATACCAATATTTTAAATCTATTGGTACGTTAACTGACAATATTTTGGATGCTGATTGTTGTAAAAACCCCAATTTATTCGTAAATACTAAACCTATAATTGATAATACCGCATCTTTGTTGTGTAAACCATTCCATATTAGAATGGAAATTATATCGGAACCAGAAAAATAATTTTTGGTGATAGCGTATCAGATAGATTGCGTTAAAATATTGAAAGCCGGGAAAAGACATAGGGAACGTTGTGATCTTAGAATTTTTATTTCATCTGCTTGTATTACTAATCATTCTTTGACATATCCTAGACCCTTCGTGACGTTTTGGTAAATGGCCTTAATGTTTTTGCATTATTTGATAGCGGCGCCACTGTAACATGCTTAGGCAAAGGTTGCATGGAACTCGTTGAGAAATTAAAGTTAAAAGTATTTCCTGTCTATAAATGTTCAGTTGCTGTAGCGAATGGCCAGCATATGCCATGTAAAGAAAGAGTTGCAGTTCAGTTGTCTTTTAATAGCCAAACCCATTTAACTCAAGTATATTTGATTCCAGGTTTGGAAAATGAAATGTATTGTGGCATAGATTTTTGGAAATTGTTTGGAGTCGCTCCTGACCTTATTAGCAGCATTAGTGTTAATTCAGAACCCTTGGATTATGATAAGCATGGCCTTGGGCGTACATCAGAGGGTCACGTTATTGATACGTCGGACCAGACCCCAGTGAAGCAGCGTCACTACCCCGTCTCCTGTGGTGGAGGCTTTGATATATGAGGAGTTGGACCGCATGCTAAGTTTAGGCGTTATAGAGCAGAGTAATAGTAGAGCAGCATGTTATTGATACGGCGGACCAGACCCCCAGTGAAACAGCGCCACTACCCCCCGTCTCTCCTGCGGTGGAGGCCTTTGATGTATGAGGAGTTGGACCGCATGTTAAGTTCAGGCGTTATAGAGCAGAGTAATAGCCCTTGGAACTCGACGCGCGTATTCTGGCAGATTCCGCTAGCGGAAGAGAGCAGACCCAAAACCGCGTTTACAGTTCCCGGCGACCTCACTATCACTTCACCGTCATGCCGTTTGGGTTGTGCAACGTAGCCCAACGGTTATGTCGACTGATGGATAAGTTGGTACCCGTGAAACTGCGCCAGCGGCTTTTTATATATCTAGATGACCTCTTGATAGTTTCCCCTGCTTTTGAGACTCACATCACGTATTGCTACGTAATGTAGGCGACCTGACAATCAATATTAAGAAATCGAAGTTTTGCAAAAAGGAATTAAAATACCTTGGGTATATCGTAGGCGACGGAAAATTGAAACCAGACCCTGAAAAGATTGATGGAATTACCCGTATACCCGTTCCTAAATGTACTCGTGATGTTCCTAGATTTCTTGGCCTTGCATCGTGGTTTAGGAAGCCTACGGAAAAATAGGAAATTCGATAAAATAAAATATGTATTATAAATGTGTTGCAAAAATCGACTTTTTGCAAAAACGAACTTTTTTATTTAGGGCTTCAGCAGCAACTTTTGTTCTGCGACTTTTTCATAATTCCGTTATTTACAAAATTAACGTTATTTTTAGGTTATTGAAGAAAATCAAAATTTTGACCTTTAAATTTCCAGAATTCGACCAAATGATGTTTGGCAACTTTGGACAAAATCGTTTGGCGAGTATTTTTTCTGAACATATGAACTCATAATATTTGCAAATACAGGGTATTTGATGCATTTTTTCCATAAAAATGAATTTTGCGCCATCTAGCGGCAATAATTTGTACTAACTATATTCAGCAATTACAAAGGTAATTTGAATACATTTCCAACAAAATTTTTTTTTTAAAATCGGTTGAAAAATAACCGAATGAGAAAGAAAAGAGATGTAAGATAATGAAATAGTTTCAAATTTATATTGAAATATGTATATCACTTAAATTTATCATTAAAGTTTTGTACTTACTTACATGAAGGTTTCTACGTACTACAATGAATGAATAAAATTTTCCGAAAATAGGCTTTAATGTTTTTTATACGGCACAAATTGGGCTGAATATTATGCCTTGAAAGTCAACATAGTTGTTGATGACTATAGTTGTTGATGACTATATAATGCATATATAGGAAGATTACATTTCTACTTCAAAAGTTATATGTGAATGAAGGTGGAAAGAACGCATTTTTTTCGCTTTTTTTAACATTTTCCAAATTTTCTTGTAAACGAAAAATGCGAATTTTTGATTTTGAAGTCATTAACTGTGTTGAATGGCAAGACAATAAATTCAGCCCAATTTGTGCCGCGTTAAATGTTAGCAGTAGTATTTTCTTACTTCCAAGTTTTGTTGTTGCCATTTTGTTTCTCAATGTATTATTGCAACAATATCCGAAAATTGAAGATTACTACCCAAACTAACCATCCAGCAAATAAAACATTGATTTTGTAGCTGTTAACATAAATAATGCGTTAAATTCATAAAAAGTTAAAAATCCAATTTTTAAAAGGCCATCCTAAATTTCCGTTTTAGGACAAGTGAGGGACACTCTAATTAGCAATTAAGGTAGCTGACTCCACACCCGAAGTATTAAAAATCATTCGGCATTCATAGCTTAAAAATGAAAAAGTAAATTTTTTTTGGCATATTGCTAATAATATTAATATGGTTTCTTTTAAGTCTTCTGATTTCACCAGTTCCATCTAATAGAGTTATTGCCAAAACGTTTGAGTGATTGCTAAATCTATTTAAATAGCTACAGCTAAATTTTCTTATTTCATCTTTTATTAAAGGTATTTTGAGGTCATTATGTAATGCATTAATTGTAACATAAAAAGGAGCGTTTGTAATAGTTCTTAAGGCCTTAGACTGAAATGTATGTAAAATTTCTACATTTGAATTACTAGCGGTCCCCCCATAACTCAATGCCATAAGTCCAAATTGATTTTAATATGGTTTTTAACAACAGAACTTTATTATCAAGCGAGAGTTGAGATTTAGATCGGAATAGCCAGTACATTTGTTTGAATTTAATGTCAAGTTGTTTCCTCTTCGCTTTTATATGTACTTTCCAAGTAAGTCGTAGGTCTAGATGAAGTCCTAGGTATTTGACATCATCTTTGCTGGCAAGTGTTTAAGAACGTGTTTAAGAACACGGGCGGACAATTCTCTCTCCTTAAAGTGAAAGTAATGTGTAGTAAGCCAGTGTCGAGTTGCAATTGCAATATACTGGATGCTTCGGATGGGCGTATGTTGCAACAGTAACGTTATCTCTAGTAGTCATATCATATGTAAATATTGTGTATAATACTGGACCAAGTACGCTACCCTGAGGTATGCCAGCTTTTATTTGGTGAATGTCGGAAACATCGTTATTGGTTCTGACATAGAACATTTATTACTTAAATATGACAGGAAAAACGAGTAAAACTGAGCTGGAAGTATATTTTTTAATTTATATAACAATCCACTGGGCCAAACTTTATCAAACGCCTGTTGTATGTCCAAAAACACAGCAGGACAGTAATTCTTATTTTCGAAAGAATCAAAAATAATTTCACATATTCGGTGGCATTGTTCTGGCGTGCCGTGGCGAATGGCGAATTGATAGTCAGGAATGATACTATTTTTTCAAGAATTGGTAATAAGCGCTTGAGGAGGGAGAAGTCGTTCAAAAAATTTTCGAGAATATAGGCAAGTAACCTAATTGGTCTATAGGAAGACACAAAATGAATTGGCTTTGATAGTTTTAATAACATAGTTATTTCTGCACTCTTCCATTGCGAGGGAAAATGTTGGAGACGCAAAATTGAATTAAGTATTAAAGTTAAATAAATAATTCCTTTGAATGGCAGTGATTTGATGACTCTTGCATCTATTTTATCATATCCTGAAGATTTTTATTATTTAAAGTATTTATTTCCGTTTTGATTTCATTTGGGGAGATACTTTTCATTGACAAATCCATTTGACAGGCAACATCTAAGAAACTCAGAATGTCACTGTAATTTCATTGATGCATTGAGGTTTAAAAGTTTCTTCCAAGTGTTTGGCAAAGGCTGTGGATTTTTCAGCATCAGTTCTGCACCATAAGCCATCAGCATTTTTTACAGGAACGTTTGTTTTCACAGGGTGTTTGAGATATTTAGTGGCGTTGTAAAGCTCAGGTTCCTTGGATTTATTTTGAGGCTTTAATTTCCTAAGGTACCGACAAGTATTTTCGTTTCTTTCTTTCGCCAAGAATTCCGAGCATAGTTTAATAGCTTGAACTTTTAGGCCTTGGTTCTGAGAATGTTCTATAGCTGGGGTTGATAACACTGTAGCTGCTTCAGTTCTGCACCATAAGCCATCAGCATTTTTTACAGGAACGTTTGTTTTCGCAAGGTGTTTAAGATATTTTAGTGGCGTTGTAAAGCTCAGGTTCCTTGGATTTATTTTGAGGCTTTAATTTCCTAAGGTACCGACAAGTATTTTCGTTTCTTTCTTTCGCCAAGAATTCCGAGCATAGTTTAATAGCTTGAACTTTTAGGCCTTGGTTCTGAGAATGTTCTATAGCTGGGGTTGATAACACTGCAGCTTCGTGAATTAATGAAGTGAATGATTCGACATCATCGTCTAAATCACCTCCCGTTTTAATTGCAATATTTAGGTTTAAATTGTTTTCTAACTGTTCACTAAAGATACTCAAGTTTGTGTTAAGGTTAATTAATTTTACCTTTTTATGTGTTATCTCTACATTGACATATTATTTATTATTATTTATTTATTTATTTATTTATTTATTATTTATTTAATTGAAATATCACATACAACAAGATTAAAATCTTTTAAATTACAGCATGTGATCTTATAATGGCATAATCGTTTCGTAAAATTTAAATTTAAATTATATAAAATTTTAATATTACAATATAATTATAATATAAATAAAATAGAACATAAAAAATATTTAAAAAAAATAAAATTATAAAACAAACATTTTAAAAATATAGTACATTTTAATTGATACACAAATTTTGTGTTAAGGTTAATTAATTTTACCTTTTATGTGTTATCTCTACATTGACATTATAGTTGACAATAAGTGGTGTATGATCAGAATTTAAGTTATCATCATTAGTAATGTCAAGAGAGTGTCTAGAAATACCACCATATACAACGAACCAAGAAGATCCGGTATTTTATTAGGGTCGTTGGGCCAATAAGTTGGTCTACCTCCCGATAAATTATTTAAGTTATTTTGCGAAATGCACTTTTATAAATTCGAACCCTTAGGATTAATTAGTCTGGAACTCAACCAAGGATGTTTTGCGTTATAGTGAAATGAGGACCCAATCCCTTAAAAAAGCTTTCATAATCAGAGAAATGAACACTGTGTTTTGGAGGAAAATATATTGAATAGATATTTATAGGCCCATTATTGCAAATCAGTTTAACACCAGCTGCTTGTATATAGTCTTTGCAGATTTAATGAATAAACCAGCTCCTGAGTGAGCTTTTTCATCTGGATGGTTAGTGAAAATAAAATCGTATCCTTTTATTTTTACATAAGACTTGGTAGTTAAATGCGTTTCAGAAATAAGAAAAATGTCAATGGGTTTTACTTTAATAAAATATTCGATTTCTTTTAATTTGTTCATTAGTCCGTTCGCGTTCCATATTGCTAATCTTAGATTTATTTGCATAATTTTTTTATAAGGAGTGACATCATATTCATTAGTGTATTTGTTAATTCAATTTGATTATGTAGAAGTGTTTCAATATTTTTCATAGCTTTATTGTTAACATTTATAGCACTGGCATACGTTTCACCAGTATTTAAGTTGTTAGATCCAGTATTTATGTTACTGTGATTATAATTGAAATTTGTATTCAAAGGAGGAAAATCGTTTCTGTTTATTGAAAATTGATTTCGAACAATGGTCGTCTTTCAGCTAAACTCTTCCTTAATAGTGTTTGGTAAACTTCACATCCCCTATAACTACGCAGGAGGAGTTTCGATTAACTTTGGGCATTCAGGGGATGGATGACCTAGTCCACATTTTACGCATACAAATGGCCTCTTTAAATAAGTTTTTATATGTCCATATTACTGGCAACCACGGTGACATTGAACAATGTCGTCTGTGCTTTTAGGAGCTTCTATCTGTACAATGCAGTGATTTATTTCCGTATTTCAAATACATTTTTATTGTTTGGGCTCGGAACAATATCCACATAGATCATTGGTAATGGACTTTTGGTAAATCTACTTTTACATTTGTAATATACCTAACAAGATGCCCTTTAGAGATAAGATCTGCTTTAATATCTGATTATTTAGTCTAATGATGTAGACCCTTTAATTACAAACCTAAAAGTGCGCTCACTTTTAGCTGATACTGTGATAAACTCAAATTATTGTTATTAAAATATTTAGTTAATGTACGATAATAATCAACTTCTGTTTGACTTGACCGTCATTTAAACCTTTATAGTTAAATTCACTATTGGCAATCACACTACTTACACATTTTATCATTTTATTAATTTATGTTAGTAACATTATTAATAAGTATTGGTGCTTTGACTAAGTTTCCGCTACTTCATCATTATCATTATTAAGGTCTTCTTATCTTCGGCTAAGTGCAGCAAATTTATTGCTGTTAGAACAGCTTGGCTCTTCAGAATTCTTTTTGGCTTTTTTTGAATGTTTGTTGTTTTAATAATCTTTTTACGTTTTTACATTCTGCAGTCAAGTAAATTATAATCACTTGAATTACTATCGTCTTTACTTTCTGCAGTGATTGAATAACACAACGCGACTGATTCTATAAATAAAGGGCTAATTTCGATTGGTTTCCTTTTTCCCGTTTTAATTTTACCCAACACTAGATATTTTCCGCCTTTGACTCAACACTGATATTGTGTTTAAAAAACTGCTGTCACTGATAACTCATTGCAAAGTAACGGTTTCTTTTTTTTGTGGCATTTTGCCTTGTTGTTGAATAATATCAAGCTTTTGTTCAATTATAAGGCGATTGTCGAACAAATAAGTTGTAAAAAGTACATTAAATTATACTTAGACTGTACACGTGTACAATTTGAATTAGTGAAATTTAATAAGATGTGAACCTACGCACCGCGAAGCTAAGCCGGAAGGACAAACTATAGTACCATGCACGGCAAAAAGTGACAAAAAGTAACATCTAAATATCAATATACCCCGTGTTGACATTATCGCAAGAGCCTAAGAAACTCTTACGAATTAGGAGGAAACAACTAGACTAGAACGTGGTTGGCAAACACTACCCGTAAAATATCTTTAACGATTGAAAACCATTTAAAAGAATTATCGTTAACCTTAAACTAACATTAACGAAATAACTTGAAAACCGTTAACTTTAAAATACCCTAACGAAATTATTTAAAATACCATTAACATTAATACCCTAACGAAATAACTTAAATTACCGTTAACCTTAAAATATCCTAACAAAACAGCTTTAGTTTTTTTTTATTTGGTTTTTCTTAAAAGCATTATAAACTAAAAGTTAAATTTTTGATTTTATTGGCCCGCTATTCTTGTTAGTTACTCTCACACGTTATCTCTAAGACAGCAATGCACAGTGTTGTGTGCATGGCGAAAATAGTAATATAGTTTATTGCAATGTTATAATCAATTAATTTTTAATAAAATACACTTTAACTAAGAAGGAGCAGAATTAGTTATGCAAAAACATTAATGTTTGCAGGAGATATTGAGCGTAAAAGTTGAACTTTTTCGATCGCTTCACCTATTTCTATGGAAATATTCAAACGAAAATTTCAAAAGTGACATGATCTTCCAAATGGCAAGAAAAAAAGTTATTATGTTATTAGCAGGGATTGAAGTTCATGCAAATGCATGTTTTCCCTAAGTCTGAGAACAAGATAAACAAAATATCTTTGTGAATCGTAAAATTAGATTTAAAAATGGATTTTTTCGAGCATATTTTTTGCATTCATGTTATAAATGCATATTTTGGCGTATTTTGCTTTAAATGAATATTTTTATAGCATATTTTTACTTATTTTGCATAAATTAATGTTTTTATTGCATTTTTTGCTTAAAATACATATTTTATCGTAGTTTTCCTGATATTATGCCCTTTCGTCTAAATTATTTACAAAAAGTATTTATATTGAATTACATTTAAGTTTATTGCATTTTTACTAATTTTCCAAATTAAACCTTCACTAAGCAATAGTTTTGATTCTTTTTCGTGCCTATGTATTGTTTGATATGTATTTTTTTAGGTATAAGTAGTTATGTAAAACTCATAGCTTATGAGCCTGTATAGACCGATTTTGATAATTTTTGTATAACTGCTAAATATTCAGACACAAAACTTACCTCTAAGCTGGAGTTTTGATTTTTGAAACTGTTAGCTAAATTTTGAGAATTGGGACCTACCATCCCACCAGGTAAAAAGCTTAAACCAGGGCTAGGAATCTAGGTTCCATGTTGTTATTGCTGTTTGGTACATCATTTAACAAAGGACTTCTAGATCTGTGAGGGCTTGGTCTGGTAGATTTATGATCACCTACTAAATATAGAAATGATAAAAAAATATAAACTATAATAAATTATACAGTTTACGATTATGAATGTACCTGTTGTAGACCTGTAATCATGTTCATTGAATCAATTTCTTTGGGCGAAACATGTGAAAGGGGAGTTGTGGGATTGCTATTTAAATTGTTTACATTTGCAAACGATTTCGATTTGAATTACTCGCGGCAGAACCTGGTGTTGGTGATCCTTCCTGGGAATAACTACTTTTGTTGGTTGAACTATTACCATTAGATGAGCCTCCGCCACAAACTGCAGACGTAGTCGTTGTTGTAGTTGAGCTTGTGTTGGCTGTAGATGAGATGGAAGCATCCATACTAGGAGAAGTTGTTAAAGACAAACCCCCCAAATTGTTTGATGATAGCGGTGAAGGCAGTGACATGTTTGATGTCGGATTGTTGGGACTAGATGGATTCGGGGATTGTTGTAGCTATGGGCACTGAAGCTGAACGCTGGGTAGGATTGGTATGGAGGTGGAGGTCCTTGGTTGTTTCTGTTATTTGAGCTTGGATTTGTACTTGTTCTAAGAGACGTCATACCTCCACTACCTATACCAGTCGAATTTGATCGTGGTTAGTGATGTAGTTTGTTGGCAACCAGGAGGTCCCCCTCCTATTTCGAGGGGAATATTGCATTTGAATGATTATTTTTTAAACGTTCTTCATATATGTGATGATGTAGCTTTGACCATTCTATTTGAGACATTCCAACTGCTGGAATAATATCGGTCGGCTGAGGGGGTGGAACATTCATATTTTTATGAGATCCCATCATACTTCCACCACCTGCTTGGCCCGTAGGTGGACAATGGTGAGAATTGAATGGTGACACAACATCTGGACTGTTGCCCATCATTGCACTGCTTGGATCATTCATCAAGCTATCCGGAGGCATTCCACATGGACCACTGCTACTTCCACCCATCATATTTACATTGTTTGCCACCTGCGTTTATTCCCATTACTCTACCTTCAACTCCCAACCACTAGGATTGTTTATGTTTTGCCATACAGCCCTGCTTAGAGATGCGATTAAACCCATCTCACTAGGCCCGCACCCTGAGCCTGTTATCATATCTGCTGGCATTATAGCATCTTCTCCTAAGTTTGGTATATTTTCAAGTTGAGAATTGGCAGTTCCCGTTTTTTGAATGACTCAACAAGTTACCCCGTAATATTGCGCATAGCAGGATTAAGTTTTGTTTTCCAATAGCTGGACCCGGAATATTCATCATTGTAACTTGATTTCCAGCCATACCACCAGCTAAAGGTTCGGGTTTCACTTGCATTTTTCCAACACCAACCATTATTGGATTATTGTTATTGGTGGATGAAAATCATTCATTCCACCATTTTCAGGGGAAAAGAAACTGATTCATTTTCTTTAATTTCGCCAATTGTTCTTCTCGATGTTGCCTTTGTTGTGGTGTAGATTTTCATCGGGTACTTTGACTCCTTGTAGAGAAGGTATGCCTAAACTTTCATCATTGGATAGGCCTGCGCATACAGGTTTTTGAACCATTATTGTGATTACTATTACTGTTATTATTAGTGTTGCTATTGTTGTTGTTATTAGTATTGTTATTACTACTCGAACACACGATTCAGCATTTTCCAAATTTTCATTTTATTTGTTGACTCTCCTCCAACTGGACATCCATAACAGACCGTGTTTGATCCCAACACATTATGTCATTTTCATTAATAGAACCAGCACCTGTTTGTCGATGACGAAGATGTAACTGTTTCTAAAATGTATATATACATACTATATTGAAATTTTGTTAAGTGCTCAAAGTTCAACATGTCTTCGCTAATAGACTATTAGTAAAAATAACTATTAGACTAATAATAAAATATAAGTCTTAATTTATCAAAAATGTATATTCAATACAATTTGAAAAGCATTGTAGAGACGTCACGAATAAAGTTAAAATAACCAAATAAAACCACTTTGTTTTCTAAATAAAAAAATATCCAAGATAGCTTTTCAAGTTTTTTTTTATTTTATTATATATGTCTACAGTAACTACCAAAATGTAAAAAAAAAAAATATTTAAAAGTCGATTGGTAAGCAAAACATCGAACTTATTTTCGAATTCATCCTATTAGTTTTTGCACGATACTTTCATGAATTTTCTCTGGCTGCAAATTACATTTAGATGTGATCTCTTCTACAGTTGGCATTGTCATTAATGTTTTCTTTAAATTTCCTTCAATTGTGGCTCTTGCAACTGGCTAGGTCGGGCCAAAAAACGGTTTTGTAGTGTGAGCTCTTACAAATGGTACAGAATCTTTTTTAAGCATTATTCTCTATAAATTTAACCATTTATTGTA